>JAOVVI020006975.1:0-15197 GCA_028571085.2 Nepenthes alata | reverse complement strand
ACCCACGAAGGTAAAGATCTAGATTGCGGATTGAAAAAAATTTTGAGGAGATTGACTCCTTTGAGGAGAGGAAAGTAGTTTTTCCTCCTTCAAACTAGAAGGAGAGATAGACCATTGATGGTCTATGAAGAAGAGGACTTTGAAACTTGAGAATGCACAAATTTCGTGGGGCATACTTTTTGAGGTATTCATGAAGAGGTACTTTATGATAAGTTTGAGAAAGTAGGAGAATGGGTTTGCCTATATGTGAAAAAATAATAGGACCATAGTGAAGTATGACGCCAAAATTACAAAGTTATCTTACTATACTCTCCACATCATCCTAGATGAGGCCAAAAGGGCTAGAAAATTTCTATAAGTGTTGAACAATACTATTCATAAATAGTTGGTGAAGTTGAGGTTAAGGATGTATGGAAAGGTGCCAAATCAAACCTTCCTGTTTGAGCAAAAGCCGGAGAGAAAAAAATTATTTAAGAAGAAGACTGCTAATTAAGGAGGCCAAATCTTGGGATTAGGAGGATTCCATAAGAGAACGAAATTGATGGATAAGGGAAAGAATAGAGCTAAAATGTCGGGTGCACCAAGCCCACAACAATAGAAGCCCTTGTGCTTTTATTGTGTGAAAGCACATGGAGGCAAGTCCTGCTATAGGTTATTGGAGTATGCTTCAAATGTAGCCAAACCAGTCACATGATCAAGGAGTGCTCACACCCTTTGAGCCAAAATGATGAGGAAATCAAGTGCTTTAAAGAGAGCCTTTGCATTTACGACCTAAGATGCGAATGCATTTTCAATGGTGGTCGAAGGTAAACTCATAACCACTAAAACTTTTGCAGATGTTTTATGGGATTCCAAGTCAATAATTTTATTTTTGTCTCCAATTTTTGTTTGCCATTTTGTTGTAGGCTACTAAAATTATAAATTTTTTTATTAGTAGTGTTAATACCTATGGGGCCATTTTTAATGACTAATATTATATACTTGAAGTATATTGTTTGGGCAAATGAGTTTGAGTTGGTCATAGATTTGGTCTTATTAGACATTCATAATTTTAATGTAATTTTATATATAGATTAATTAACAAGTTATCGTGTAAATTGCTTTCACAAAAGGGTTCATTTTTTTTTATTTTGGGTTGTGAACCATTCTATTTTCAAGGAATAATGTAAAAGCAATTTAGTTATATGATTTTAGCCCCACATGCATGTCATTTGATGAGAAGTGAGTATCAAACATATTTAACTTATGTGACCATCACTGGGAGTTATAATGTTTCGGCTAAATAGATATCCATTGTGTGTGAGTTTGAATATACTTTTTGTAGGATCTTTCAAGTTTGCCACCAAATTAGGAGATTGAATTCAAAATATGTATTATATTGAGAGTGGCGCCAATGTCAAAGGTCCTATATAGAATGACACTGCCAAATTTGAAAGAGTAAAAGATTCAATTATAAGAATTGTTTGAGAAATATTTTATTAGGCCAAGTATGTAATTATGGGATAAACTAGTGTTATCTATAAAAAAGAATGATGGGTGCATACAATTATGTAAAAATTATTAGGAGTTAAATAAAATAACTATAAAAAATAAGTATCCATTACTAAGAATCAATGATTTATTTGATTAATTATAAGAGGCATAAGTATTTTCAAAAATAGATTTTCATTTGGGTTATTATCAATTAATGATTAAGAAAGAGGATGCTGCTAATGCGACTTTTCAAATAAGATATGGGTATTATGAGTTTTTAGTCATACCTTTTAAGTTAACTAATACCTCTACTACTTTTATAGATTTAATAAATTTGGCTTTCCAACCCTATCTCAATAAGGTTATAGTGGTATTCATTGATGATATCTTAATATACTCAAAAAGCTATAAAGAATATGAGATATATTTGATAATTGTTATACAAACCCTGAAGAAAGAGGTTATATGCAAGCTAAAGAAGTGAATTTTGGTTCAATGAAGTAATGGATTATATCCACATGATATCGAAGGAAAGTATTTTGATCAATCATAAGAAGATTGAGGCCGTAATGAATTACAGCCAACTGATGATATTAACCGAAGTTTAGAGCTTTCTTGAGATAGCGGGCTATTATCAAAAGTTCGTAAAAATTTGCACTTGATCCACTTGACTTTGAAAAAGGTAGAGTTTATTTGGACCAGTAAATGTAAAGGAAGCTTCTAGAAGTTAAAGGAGTGCGCAACGACTGTCTAAATCTTAGCAATTCTAAGAGAATTCAGAGAATTTGTGATTCATTATGACGCATTAAATATAAGATTGGTATGCGTCCTAATACAGTATGGAAATATAATTACTTAAGGATTGAGATAATTCGAAACATATGAATAGAATTATTGGACGCATGACTTAGAATTGGTAGTGGTGATTTTTGTGTTGGAAATCTATAAGCACTACCATTATAGTGAAAGATTTTTTATACAGTCAAATCATAAGAGTTTAAATACTTATTCTTATAGAAAGCGCTGAATATGATAAAAAATTATTGATGAATCTCTTGAGAAATTATAATTATGAAATTCATTATCAACTAAAAAAATCAATATGGTTGCAGATATCTTGAGCTGCCAAATAACAAATCTAATAGCTCATTTAGAGTTTAAAGAGATAGGGATATTTGATTTTATGAAGTAATATGATATTAAGAGGCATCACCATGTTATGCAAATAATATTGTCATATTTTTAGATACAATTAGACATAATGGAGAGAATTAGAAAGACAAATGAACGATCCATTCCCATTGGATATTGCTAGAGATATAAATTGGGAATTCATGGTGGATTTTAATATGTGAGCTGATGGAATTTTAAGGTTTGAAATGTGTATATATTTACCAAATATTGAGAAATTAAATAAATAAATCTGAAATAAAACTCATTGATTGAAGTATACTATCCTATCTATCTAAGAATTAATAAGATATAGCAAGAGTTAAGAAATGTTTTTTGGAGGTGTAATATGAAGAAACAAATATATGAACTCAGAAATGTTTTCTGAGGTGTAAAACTCAGAAATGTTTTCTGAGTTAAGAAATGTTTTTTGGTTCAAATATATGAACCAAGCCCGCTGTGAGCTTAAGCGCTTGGCGAGTGCCAATTCCAAGGCAGGCGTGCTTGCTCGCGCCGCGGATAGTGCTCGAGTGCCAGTCTGCGTAAAAGCCACTTACAGGCTTTTTAACCATTGCAAGACGCTGTTTTTGGGGAGAATCGGAATAGAGGCCATGGGTAGAGAGATGGAGGGAGAAGAGAGATAAGCGGGGAAACAAAGGCCCTCAAGATGAATTCCGACTTTGAGCTAGTTAAAAAAATTAAAGATCGGGTCGAGGCAAGTACACCCATACCCTTCTCTTCTATTTTCTTTGATTTTCATTCGATCTCTTTCAGGTATTATTGTCTCGATACCCAACCCATGCATGTATATGTGATGCTCATAGCTTAATTATACATATATTTGAATTTCGCGTCCAAATTTGTGGATTTATGCCGATTATTTCATATAAGCTCTAACCTCGTGCCTAGGTGGTTTTGACCTTCAATGTTTGGGGCTTTTGATAAATTGATAGTAGAATATAGTTGCCAATATCCTAGGTAAGTTAATTTATCAATTGGATATCCGATTTGGTCGATTTATGTAGATTTGCTTTCGTGAAACCCTAGACCTGCTCCCGGACCTCGTTTGAAGCACATATTCTGAGTTTTATACCTAAATTTAATTGAGATTATATTTACCTATGTCTTGAAATTGATAATTTATCCATTGGATGTCCAAAATTTTGTGAATTATCTGATATGCACAATCAAGCACTATTTACATGCACTGTTCACCCGAGCTCTTTCATAATTTTTGCATAATTTTACATTGTCTAATTATTAATTAAGTTACATATACATTCGCATATGATTAATTCTTTTTCTGAAATCATGTTCATTAATTGATTGTGAAGAAAATGTGAATTGGAGGCCTCTAAAGTTATTATTGCCTCTCGGTAGTAAAAATCTCTATTCTTTCCTACTTTTATGATATTCGTATATGCGAAATGAGTCATAAAAAAATTTAAGTCCGAAGGAAAGATAATAGTCGTATATACGTTCAGAGAAAAATCTACAATGTATTATGTGATCAAATTGTTCTTCCAAATGGAGATATTGTGAATTGAATTGTGGTGGACCTTTCCTTAAATGAATATAAAATCATGAAATAAGGACCACGGAACTGTGTTACGGAAGTAATACCCCTTGGCCTACCAATAGTATTACAGTAGAGACTCAATGATCATCCTGGTCGCATATTTTAGTCGATAATACTTTTCGCAAGCCTTTGAATATTACTATGTAAGTACGATGATTGCCCCTAGACCCCGGGGGAGCATGTTGGGGCCTTGTGTTATCGGCCTGTCTACATGCATGATATGTAGATGGCCCTCCTCTGGTCAATAATAGGAGCTTGTGACCTTAGATCATGTGGTATATCATGATTCTTTTATCATTCTCCCACATCTTTAGCTAGTAAAGTTTACTGGTCCTGGTCTGCAAAGATTAGCATTCATGCGTAATTTTTATTTCAAAGAAAAGAAGGACAAATATGATAAATCAATTGTAATCCGTAGCACATTGGATCATGTTTTCTATTTACACATCCACATTATGGTCATATGCCTCTTTTGCTTTATTTCGCTTATATTGCTATCGTCTTTAATTATATGGCACTTGTTGAGTTTCGGCTCACCCTTACGTCTCATTGTCTCTAGATTAGTACAGGTCAGTTATGCCCGATGGGACAGTATAAAGATTCGAGGTGGTCTATGGTTGGATTTAGAAGATCATGTCAAAGACTTTTAAATTGTAACTTTATTTATGTCATGGGGACTTGTATATATGTATATTTCTTTAGAAAATCTCAATATATATTGTACATATAATTGATAATTAGATAGCTTAGTTTTCACTGTGTTTAGATTTATTTATACTATCGCATGTCATATTTCAATTTGTAACAGGTACATAATGGCATCTCTCTTTAGTCAATGTTGTATTAGATACACAATATTGGAGCCACGGATTATATATGACAAATTAGATCCTGTGAGGGGTTGTAATTTTTGTGTGTAGTTGTTGTTTAATGTTGGACGTTCAGATTATTGGATGTATTATGTTTTGTGCAGAAGATTGTATAGGTTTTCGTATTGAAAGATATTCGTATTATAGACGAAACTCTGTCAAATTTTTCAACATAAAAAAATACAGTCTGTCATAGTTTGTATCAGAGTAAAGAGATGCCTTAGGTTTGATTTGAATCGTATGTAAAAGTTTATGATAGATTAAGATGGATCAAATAAGTGAACATAGGCGTAGGATAATTAAGTTAGATTTGATAGTTTTAGTTATCTTGGTTAGTTAGCTTAGGTTTGAACTAAGTTAGAGTTAGAGAATGAGTTTGGTTGTCCAACTTACACGTCCTAATTAGTGTCCTGAGAATAGCCTAACCCTCGTTACGTTGCCTTCAGATAGGATACGAGTAACTGCTATGGCTCATAGACGAGGATTTACTCGTGGTAGTGGTCGACTGTGAGGTCTAGAGGAGCTGTGAGAGGCACCTTAAGGTTTGGATTTGATTAGTGCTGATTTGGTGCTTGAATTGATCGGTGTTGATTCGAGGCTTAGGTTAATTAATTTCGGTTTGAGGTTTAGGTTTGATTGTCTCTGGGTTGAGGTTCTCGAGGTAGTAACTTGTTGAGAAAGGAATGCGTGGTTGATGTATCAAGTATGATGGATTAGGTGGGATTGATGGCTTGAGATTAGAATGACTAAGGGTCAATTCTAGTGTAACGAGTTCTAGGATTTTGATTTATAACCGATTTGGTAATGCCTAAGCGTCTGAACTTTTGGGTCGCTTAGACCCTATGGAGGTTGTGGTGTGGATCTTGAGTGTTAAGATGATGTTGCGGTTGTCCAATATTCGGAAGAAGATAAGGTAATGTTGCCCATATCAGATAGGAGGTGAAGTCGACCTCGGGTGATTAACGTGAAAAGGGGTTATGGGTCTCAAGGATAAAGTGATATTATCGGATATGTTCATGATACTTTATGGATGAATGTCTTATTTTGGTGGGATTTTTGGGAGTATGTTTCAAGTGTGGATAGTACAATCGCATGGTTAGGAGTTTTCCTTATTCCCTGGGTCAGACAGTAAAGGAGCCTAATGCCGTAGATCGAGGCTTCTCGATGATGGCGCGAAATATAGAAGTGTCGTCCATCGTAGCGATAAATAAGGCTCCCGGCTCTTGATGCTTCAATATATGTGTTACTTTGGGATCCAGAAATCTATATTTTATTGGTATTTATTTGAGGATCATAGGCCTACAATATTTTCTCGAATCTATAGATATGATTGGTTGGGCTGATTTAATTATCCTATAGCGTTAAAGATTAATATGATTTTGAGGACGATTTAGTTAGTAAGATGTCATGCAAGTGTGAGCTATGATGGTAAGGATATGACACATTGTAATCGGGTGAAAAGGTTTGGATATGAGGCATCATTGTCTGAGTGACGACGCAATTAGTATTGTTTCACCTACAAATCGTTTGATTAGAATTTGTGCCAAGTTTAGCTATCATATAAGGCCACACTTGGGAGTCATTTTGTGGTCACCAAGGTATTTGGGTAGTGTAAGTGCTTGAGGATGTTTCCTAAAGAAAATGGTCAGTCCAAATCATCTCCTGATCATTAAATTGATGGTTGTTGTGGAGTGTGCCAGGAATGTCACCAAATTTTGAGGAGTCTGTATCGAACCAATAAGGCAACGACTGAGTATTTTGCCGTAAGGTGCTTCAGTTCTTTTGGGATGGCTTCATTAATGAATTCTTAGAGTCAATAGGGTGTGAGAACTCCATTTTAGGACCGTATCTTGGATTGTGAAAGACGGATAGCCGTATACTCAACTATGAAGGGGATGTAAGTTTGGGATAAGTGTTATGTCGATCATGTGGTTTCTCCGATAGCAGGAATGTGATTCCTCAATGTCTGGAGCGATGACTAATTTGGAGAAAGATTGATGGATGTCTTGTAGATGTGTTGCCTTCCTGGGTCTAGCTGAACCCGGAAGGGTAATTCGATAAGTGTTCCTCGAGGATTGCGGCGTCGTGATGTGTTTGGCTTGAGACGATTAGTATCTGTTGGAATGGGCCATGCGACGGTAGTCTTTGAAGAATTAATGATTAGATGTTGACCTTATTGTTTGGGATAACCCCTGATGGGTCTAGTAAGTTACAGTAGGATGTGATCATTTTGAGAAAGCTCTAGGATTGTATATTCCTTAACTTGTATATGTGGTTGCCTGGGTTAAGAGAATGTAAATCCTAAGACCAGAATTACTTCACCCATAGTTTAGGGTTAGTCATTGGGGTCCTTACTTTGAGGATTTATAGGTGTTACTTATAGGGGTAGCAATTGTCTAATGAACCCTAAGGGCTGAGAGGTTGTCTTGCAGAAGGGGAAAACTATGCGACTGTGCAAACGGGTTGATTTGCGTGAGGATTTGAAGGACTAATTTGGTATCCTTCAAGGAAGGCAAACCCTATTGCTAATAATCAGACGGCAGAAATTTTCAGTTGGGATATGTCTTGATGCTCTATAGTAGATGTTTTAGGGTGAATCTCGAGTGTCTCCTAATATTCAAACAAATAGGATGCTTTGCTTTTGGTTTTTAGAAGGAAGAGTTGTATTCATGGACTTGAGATTTTAGAACTTTGGAAAAAGAACCCTCACTGTTTCGGTTTCGAGGATTTTAAGGGCGATAAGAATTAAGGGTAACATTAGGATATTGTGGAATTGGCAGATCAGGGTAACCCATCCATCGTGGTTTGGAGGTAACGTGGGAATAGGATTGATTGGCTTGCTGGTATGCCAACAGGAGGATAAGTTTGGTAAGTAATCGAGTTTGAGGTTTTTAGGTAATTTCTTCAATTGCATTGTCTAGATTGATTATAATCTATGGAGTATGGGCTTTGACTTAAACGTATTGCTGTCCTTAGAATTTTTCTTAGGTTGTTAGCCGCAATATAATCTAAGTGTCTAATATGAATCAATAAGTCCTGGGTGGCAAAAGAATTTTTGTTATCTTGATAATGGTTAATCAGAGTAGCGCAATAGATACATGTTAGCCCTTTGCTCAAAAATTTTGGGATGGTGTTAAGATTCCAAGGAGAGATCCTTCTCAAGATGTAGGAGGTATCAAGGTGAGAACTCGTTTGGAATTTTGTGTTAGGCTAGGAAGGTAGCCAATAATTGGGCTTTCCTTTGAATTTGGGTGGATTATCATGATATCTCCCATGTACCGATGATTGAGGAAATATGTTTGTGATCAAGATAACCATTGTAAGAGCTTAGGAATTTGTCTTATGGTAACGTTTCAATCCCGATTATAAATTGTGATAATTCAATGGTTAAGGTCCCTTAAGAATAACCGTCTCTCCAAGGAAGTGATTTGGGAGTGTGTAGGCGAAATCTAGATGGTTTATTCCTCTATTGTCAAGTTTTGAGGTTAGTTAAATTTTGTGGACGAAATTTTCATAAATATAGGAGAGTTGTGATATACCAATTTTTGAAACGTAATAAATATCGATAATTAAGTTAATATAAGTCAGCCGATGTCTAAGGATATGAGAGAAACCGGATTTAAGGGCCAAAGACTCAGAATTGGCAGAATCGGGAACCGGCATTATAAACTGTGAAATGTTGATTCGTGAATAAGATTTTAAATTTTAAATTATGATAATCTTGACTTATTAAGCTGATATAATCAAAATTGGAGTCCAAGGATATAAAATATTGAGTTAGAAGGGTTGAAACGGATCCCGAATGGTGAAAATGCGAAGCTAGCTTGCTGCAAGCTTGACAAAGGCTTGACCCGCTCCCGCCGTGGGCTCGAGCGCTCAGCAAGAGCCAATTTCAGGGCAGGCGCGTCGCGGACAGCACTCGAGCGCCAATCCACGTAAAAGCCGCGTACATGCTTTTTAATCGTTGCGGGACGCAATTTTGGAGGAGAATCAGAATAGAGGCCACCGGTAGAGAGAGAGAGGGAGGGAGAAGAGAGAGAAGTAGGCAAACGTAGGCCCTCGAGATGAATTTCGGCTTCAAGCTAGTTGGAGAAATCGAAGATCGGGTTGAGGGAAGTGCACTCATACCATTTTTTTCTATTTTATTTGGTTTTTGTTCGATCCTTTTTGGGTATTATTATTATCTTGATACCCAATCCATACATGTTTATGTGATGCCCATAGTTTAATCATGTATATATATGAATTTCATGTCCAAATTTGAGGATTTATAGCAATTTTTGCATATAAGCCCTAACCCTGCACCCGGGTAGTTTTATCCTCCAATTGTTGGGGCTTTTGTATAAATTGAGACTAGAATATCATTGCTCATATCCTAGGCAAGTTAATTTATCGATTGGATACTCAATTTGATGGATTTATGTGAATTTTCATTTGTGAATCCCTAGACTAGCGCCTGGACGTCGTTTGAAGCACATATTTTGAGTTTTATGCCTAAATTTAATTGAGGTTATATTTACTCATGTCTTAAAATTAGTAATTTACCATTTGGATGCCCGAAATTCTATCAATTACCTGATATGCGTAACCATGCACTATTCACATGCACTGCTCATCCGAGTTCTTTGGTAATTTTTACATAATTCTGTATTGTCTAATTATTAATTAAGCTACATGTACATTCGCATATGATTAATTGTTATTTTGGAATCATGTTCATTAATCGATTGTGAAGGAAATGTGAGCCGAAGGCCTCTAAAGTTATAATTGCCTATCGGTGGTAAGAATCTCTATTCTTCCCTATATTTATTATATTCGTATATGCAAAATGAGTCATGACAAGATTTAAGTTCAAAGGAAAGATAATAATCGTATATATATTTGGAGAACAATCCACAATGTATTATGTGATCGAATTGTTCTCCCGAATGGAGATATTGTGAATCAAATTATGCTGGACCTTCCCTCAAATAATTATGAAACCATGAAACAATGACCACAGAACTATGCTACGGAAGTAATACCCCTTGGCCTGGCAGTAGTATTACAGTAAAGACTCAAGGATCATCCTGGTCGCATATTTTAGCGGGTAATGCTTTTGGTAAGCCTTTCAATATTAATGTGAAAGTACGAGGACTACTCCTGGGCTCTAGGAAAGCATGTGGGGGCCTTGTGTTATTGGCCCGTCTATAGGTATGATATGTAGATGGCCCTCATCTAGGTCGATAATAGGAGCTTGTAACCTTAGATCATATGGTGTATCATAATCGTTTCCTCATTCTCCCGCACCTTTAGCAAGTAAAGTTTACTGGCCCTAATCCGCAAAGATGAATAATTATGCGTAATGTACATTTCAAAAAAAAGAAGGACAAATATGAGAAATCAATTGCAATCCAAAGGACATTAGATCATGTTTTATATTTGCGCATCCACATTATGGTCATACGCCTCTTTTGCTTTATTTCGCTTATATTGCTATCGTCTTTGATTATATGGCACTTGTTGAGCTTCGGCTCAACATTACTTTTCCGTGTCTCCAGATTAGTACAGGTTTATTATACCCGATGGGACAGTATAAAAATTTGAAGTGGTCTAGACTTGGATTTGGAAGATCATGTCAAAGACTTTTAAATTATAACTTTATTTATGTCATGGAGACTTGTATATATGTATATTTCTTTTGAAAATCTCAATGTATATTGTACATATAACTGATGATTGGATAGCTTAGCTTTCTCTGTGTTTGGATTTATTTATATTTTCGTAGCTTATATTTAGATTTATAATAGTATCTTGTGGCCTTTCTCTTTAGCCAATGTTGTGT
This sequence comes from Nepenthes alata, assembly GCA_028571085.2. Lineage (NCBI taxonomy): Eukaryota > Viridiplantae > Streptophyta > Magnoliopsida > Caryophyllales > Nepenthaceae > Nepenthes > Nepenthes alata. Next base: position 4,282 of record JAOVVI020006975.1, on the reverse strand, counting down.
TAAATACACAGCGTTGGAGCCACAGATTATATGTGGCAAATTGGATCCACTGAGGGGTTGTGATTTTTGTGTGTTGTTGTTTAATGTTGAATGTTGGGATTATTGGATGTATTATGTTTCATACAAAAGATTGTACAGATTTTTATATTGGCGAATGTTCGTATTACAGACGAAACTCTGTCGAATTTTCGGTAAAAAGAAATATGGTCCGTCATAATTTTAAAAATGTTTGCATAAAGAGTTGGACACAAATTTAAAATTTAATGTAGTATATCATTTTCAAATGGATGGACAGTTAAAGCGAACAATCCAGATTTTAAAGGATATGTTGCGGGCTTTGGTTTCAAAAATGAAAAAAAATCGGGACAATTATTTATCATTGGTCGAGTTCAGATTCAATAATAGTTATCAAATAAGTATTGTTATGGCCCCATTTGAAGGTTTGTATGGAAGGAAATGTCATTCCTTAATTTGTTTGGAGAAAATTGGAGATAGGAGATGTAAGGTAAGAGTTTTAAGAATATAAATTTGATAATGATTAATTAAGTTAGGAATGGGCATTTTGAGATCAAATGTAAATTTGGGTTAAAGTCAACTTTGGATCAGGCCATATCGGATTGAATGACATTTGATCTGCGCCTAACACACACACCTGCATGTTCTAGGCATAGGCCGTGTCTGAAAGATGTTTGATCGTAACTCGAGTATACTTTTGACGGATTACTAGCACCTGATGTATGCCCAAGGGATGCTCGTGCATACTTTCGATAGATTGCTTGAGCTTAAAGTGATGCTCATTTGCCAAAATGTTTTATCACGGCACCTAATATACGCCTAATAGGTACATGTGCGCCAATCTTTTAGAAAAGCCATGTCTAACTGATTTTTAATCATTTTTACTAGATTCTTGAGAGAATAAAGAAGAGAGATAAAGGTCTAAAAAATATTAATTGAAATAAATCCAAAACAATTTTGTTAAATCTAAACTCAAAGCAAGTACATTCAAAACCTCTTTTCTTTTATTACTGCTTTTTATCTACTCTATTAAATATTTATTATCTCAAATACTCATACATATTAAAATTTTATACTTAAGATACTTATTCATCACATATATACATTATCCTTCTTATTTCTCTATAATATTGTATAAAATTTAAGTTTAAACCTATGCACATTATATTACTCAGCTAATTTATGCGCCACCACTCATGCATGTTATGTAATCAGGTTTAAATGTTTCTTCTATACTTTAAATATATACATGAGGTTCCTACGTATTTAAAATCACTAAGTACATACCTTGCATGTTCTAAAATTTTATTAAATTGTCCCTACATGTTGTCAACTAAAAGTAAATGTGGGATCATTGAATTGTTATTGGTTTTTGTATAATTTTACTATAGACGGTTCACATGTTGAGAAATTTTATAATACGGTACTACCTGTTTTAGAATAAGTATGTTCAAAATTTTGTAAAAATTTTATGTCATTGTATGACAAATATTTAAAATAATTTAAAAAAACTTTACAATTGTGAAAGAATTATAAGTATTTTTTTCAATATGAGAAAATATGAAAGATTATTTTTATTTGTGTAGAATTTTTCATTCGTTATGTATAGACGATTATAAAAGTTATTGGTGATATATTATGATATATGTTAATATATTATAGATGTAATCAAAGTTTAAACCTATCATTTACCGGGTAAAAGCAAAGTTTAGTCCTGTCTACAGGGTTAAATATATGACGGCCTACTTACAGGTCTTAAATAATAGTATAAAGTATTTATTTATATGAAAATAAATATAATTCGAGTTTTAATTGCTCGCGCTGTTGTTGTCAAGCCATATTGATCATTAATCCATAGGAATTAGAATGTTTGAACATGATTTTCATAGCACAATTTGGTTTAAGAGCTGGAAAAGAGAATTTGAAAATTGTGCACGTATATTATAGAAATTCATGGCTTGTATCTCAATCTTAATCTAATGTTCCTTCTAGCAAGTTTAAAAATAAATTATATATTTGATTTCAAAAAAATTTATAAGCTTTACTAAGTAATTAGCCCACTCTTATTTTTATTTCTTTCATTAACCCCTTCATATTAACGGCTTGAAACCACTTGTAGGTAAGGACCGTTAGTGGAGGAGTTGTTCATGGTCTTAGAATTAGAATTGGGATGGCTTTAATGTTATAATTTTGCCTTGAAAAAATAGCTTAAGGATGCTTAAACTTATTTTTGTTAATGGTGCTTGTATTGTGTAAAAGTCTGTGATGTTCTCATTGGAAATATAGTTAGATTTCAGTTATCTTATATGGTTATTTATTAACTCTGATATTCTATAAGTCATTGTAAGGTCAATATTCAAAATCACTTTTAGGTGTGGCATTTTAAATCCTATAATATAATTGTCGATATATGATTTACGTCTAGTGTGCATAGTTTTGGGATTTTAGGAACTAAGTCTGTCTCATTCGAGTTTTGAGACTTAATAAAGCAAAATAATAATTAAAATAATTAATTAAGATAGAATAATCTCTTTAATTATTTAGAACTGGTAAAGTGAAGTGATAGGAGTTTTTTAAAACTAGAAATTATCCAAGAGATATTTGATAAGATTCAACTACAATAAAATTAATTAAAAGTCACTAAAAATTGATAAACGAATTATGCTGGTCATAGAAAATCAGAGTTGATTCTCAATGTTAGGAATCATATATTTTTGAAGATATCTCCATTGAAGGGACTCTCTCAATATGGATTTAAAGAAAAATTAAGACTAAAATTTATTATATATTTCGATATTCTAAAAAGGATTAGAGCAGTAGCATATGGGCTGATTAAACGTCCAAATTTAAAGGATGTTCATAACTTTTTTTTCATTTCATTGCTCCAAAAATATATCAACAACTCCTTGCATATCATTAACCATGAATCATTGAGGATTAGTGAAAATTTATCATATAATGTGGAATCAATTCAAATTTTATAAAAAAGCGATAAAGTACTTGCATGAATGTGATTCCATTAGTGAAGGTTAAATGAAAAAATCATTCTTTTAAAGATTTCCCTGGGAGAAAGAAGACGAGATCCAAGTGAAATACTTGCATATAATCCATGTGAAACACCTAAGAGATACTTGCATGTAGTATAGATTATACCTTAGCACCTATTATGTGTCTGATCAGTACACATATACTAATTTTTTATATGTAGAATTATTGACCAATTTTCAGTCACTTTCTATTGTGTTCTAAGAGAAAGAAAAAGAAGAGAGAAAGGAGAAAAAAAGTAGGAGAATGAGAAACTAAGAAAAATTTAAGAGATCTTTGCCTAATTCAAGTAAAAGACATGTATATTCACATCATTTTTTCTTTGTTGTAGCTATTTTTTGATTAATTTGACTATTTATTATTTTAAATATTCATACATGTACTATTTTTATAATTATTTTTTATACATATAATTCTACTCCTATTTCATGTAAATTTTATAAAACTAATATTTTAAATATATATATATATATTATGTTTAAATGTTAAATTTCTACAATATTGCTCTTACATGACTTCTATTCTCAATTATATGCTTCTATATGCCTTAATTTTTTTCTATTGTTTTTACATGTTTTATAATCAAAATAAATTAATGAAATTACATTAACTATGCTAATTTATTATAATTTATGTACCAGATAATTTTTGCATGTTTGTAAATCTCGTAATATTACTATCACATGTTTCTAAGATGCATGTTAAAGTTCACGCATGGATTATGACTTACTTCATATCATATATTTGAAAAAATAGAAAGAAAAACTCGATAAAAATTTGATCATAAGTATATTTTCTCGGAGATAAAAAAATTTAAGAATATATTCGTTTTTAAATATAATTTTCAGTTTGATTATATATCAACAATTGTATAGAATTGACATAATATACTTAAATATCTCATAATCAATTATTAGTTAATTGAAGATTGCTCATATTATCAGTAGGTTAAAAAGGCGACATTCAACCTCATCTATAAAATTATATGTAAACAATCCACCGATAAATTTAAAATAATAGCATGTAGCCATTAATTATGTAAAAAATCATCATAACCTAAGTTTTAATATTTACCATTAATTGGTAAGACCATGTCAACTACAAAGTAGGGTTCTATGGGCTGTAAAATTCAAGTGGGATCGATCGTAGCATCATTCAAGGTGACGAGGTTTTATTAATAAAGCTTAAATGGCCCTGATAAACCCCGACGTGGGTTCATATA
>JAOVVI020006974.1:0-15198 GCA_028571085.2 Nepenthes alata | reverse complement strand
ACATGTCATGCTGTGAGCATGGGATCAGCGTCCACTCCATCCGTCCGGGAGTGGAATTGGCACTAGGGTTGATGCCTCCAAAGGAGGTGATGTGCACCTATGCACAGGGCCGAGCCTTCTCGGGGGCACCGTTATTCTGTGACTTCCCAAGGGTGTATCGCTAGAGTGGCATCCGAGGCACGCCCAGGGCACGTTTGGCTGAATAGCCGCGTCCGAGGCGTGCTCGAGCACGCCTAGGGCTAGTTTAGCAGAACCTTGTGCTTGAGGCTTGCTTGACGAGCGCTCGAGCGCAGACTATATGGGAGTACCGGCGCTCGACTTGCACTCGAGTGTCAGTCTCATTATAAAAATGCCTCAAGGTTTTTAGGAATTATTTTGTGACGTACCAGAAAGAGAGGAGAGAAAGAGAAAACGCAAACGAGAAGAGAGAAAAGGAGGGGATCGAGGCTCTCAGGTTTGATTCCGACTTTGTGCTAATTAAAGAAGTTTTAGATCGGTTGAAACAAGTGCACTTATATGCTTTTCTTCCTCTAGTTTCACTTGTTGTTCCTTTCTGTTTGAGTATTTTCGTCCCAATATCTATCAATACTTCTATTTTATGTTACCCATAATTTGAATATATTTATATGTTGATTTCACGTCCGATCTCTAAGTTTTTATATAGTATTTTGTACACGAAACTCTAACCCCGCACCCAAATGCTTTTACCCATTTTTTTTTGAAATTTTTTTGTATAATTTGGCTTAGGAAATTGATTGTCCATATCTTGAATATTATTATTTATCGATTCGTTGTCCAATTTGTTAATTTTACGCGGTTTTGTATATACGGGTAAACCATAACCCGCGTTGGACACATTTTACTCGTTTATTTTGGGTCTTATGTATGATTTGGCCTTAAATAATTGTAACCCTAGCCTTGTGAATGTTTTTACTTTGATTATTTTGTATTTATTTGCATAAAAATCGTATATGTTAATTTATGTGTTTCGAAAATTATGTTATGAACGTTAATGAAAGAATTTATTCTCCGAAAGCTTTAAAGTTATATTTGGTTCATTATGGTAAGAATTTTTTAAATGTTTTAAACTTTAAGATAATTTGTACATATATTTAAAGGCATGTGAAGATTTAAGCGTATAAGAATATGAAAAATATATATCTATATCTATCAGAATATAAAATCTCTATCCGTATTTGCAATGATATGAAATTATAAATTTGTCTCAAGTAATTAGAATTGTATAATTTGTTATCTGATATTTGAAACTTTCTACCGGTGTAAGAAGTTCAAATAAAAAAAAGTCTAAATATTTGTATAGAGTTTTCAATATGAAATATGAAAAGAAATCATAAAATTAGACCGAGGATTTGTATTTCAGATGATAATATTTCCTAGTATACCTTAAGATATTATTGTAGTAAATTGAGGAATTATCTCTGGGCCATAGGGGACATGGTGGCATAAGAATAAGGAATATTGGTTCAATATATTTAGCATTATAGGTATACCATCCACTACAGGATGTTAAAGTTTAAGGCCCGTGAGTAGTGCCTTAGATCCTGTGAAATAATATAATCATTTTCTCGATTTGACTACACCGTTAGCTGGTAAGGCCTACTGGCTCTGATCCGCAAAGATAAAAAAAAATTTGTATATTTTAGAATTTAAAGGAATCAAAAATAAAATGTGAAAACAAAAAAAATGAGTTTTGAAAAGTGCATTTGATCATGTCTCAAATTTATACATTTATATTATACTCATTTATCCTTCCTTTGCTTTATTTTGAGTATATTATTTACTGTCCCTAATTATATGGTGCCTTGTTGAGCATTTAGCTCACTCCTTACTATTTTCTTGCCTTCAGATGAGCACGAGCCTATGCCTGATAAGGCGGGATAGAAGATTAGAAGTCGGCTAGGTGGAAAACTTGGAGAATTATTTTATGGATTTAGACATTTTGTGGTTTTGTACTTATGCACGAAGGACTTTTGTATATTTTGATGATTTGTATTTATTGTATTGAGGATGTATAGATAGTTTAGTTTCGCTGCTATATTAATGGTTATATATATGCTTCTGCATGGTATTTATGATTTGTATTTTAGTACCTAGTGGTATCTTTCTATCCGGCGTGTCTAGAAACGCGACGTTGGAACCACAAATATATTTTAGCATCTAGATCATATGTTGTCTGTTGTGGATATATATATATGTGCTGTATACGGATATGTACAAGTTTGTATTAGTTTGACGACCGTTTTATAGCCTTAATCTTGTCGATTTTCGGTTAGAATTTTTGGAGTCATCATAATACCTTGGTATTTTTATATGATCTCCTCAACTTAGCCATAGAGTTTCCAAACAATCTACACATGCTAGCAAAATTGACACAAAGAACAAATTTCCAAAATGTACCAAGATAATACATGAATAGTGACCAATTGTCCAACGGTTATTATTATTTCAAACCTGTCAACTCCCGTATGCACATACAATAAACATATAATTCTAGTGTACAGGATCACATATGCACATACTGCTGCACACGCTTACACACACTTATACTACCAACACACCCACACGCACAGCCATGGTAGCACACACCCACAACAGCACACGGCTGTGCACATATACACGCGCGACTACAGCGCCCACGCACCTCTCACACGCACACACACGACTACGCAGCCGCACACAGCTATAATACTTATACACATCCTTGCATGTGTATACAAATACATATATATATTTTCTACCCACAGCCTATACATATATCATACGTATATTCATACTTACATCATTTTATACTGTAGCCCATACACTCATACATGTATAAACCATCAACGATTAGCATACTCCCATCAACTAATCACTTTTCGTCGCCATTATTCTACTATGTTTGAGCCGCACCATCAAAACAGTGCAATTTGCTCTGTTTCTTATTTCCTTTTGATTCGTTTCGCAGAAAACTAGAAAATCCCCAACTTTTCTCTTCCCATGTGAAAAATAAGAATTGAGTATTACTTATCACAATTTTCACATCCCAAATCATCATGTAATCCCAAAAAGTTTGGGTTTTTTCTCACCACAGGGTCGATACCCTGTTTTCCCCAATTCTTCACTTTAACAAAATAATACAATCCGACTCTCAAAATTTACTTATAGATTAATATCAATCAAGAGAAAGGAAGGGATTTAATTGTTAGAAATTAGGAATTCTACTTGCAGGAGAGTAATAAATTCACGTGCAAGAACAGAAAGATTACTTGCCTGGTTGCGACGATACTGTAGCAATGGCGAGGGCTAGTGATGGCGGCGACTTCGAATAGTCCCGGAGACACTCCCTCCCGCACCAATTAACGACGGTGGCAACAGCAGCAGACTTTACGGCAGCTTCTCTCTTTGACCCGTGCGTGGCTTCCCTCTTCAGTTTGTGCACCTCCTCCCCATTTCAAGGCATTATAACCCTAAAATAGTGAAGGATAAAACGTGCTAGGGTTCTGACTTTCCATCTTCAGCATCGCTTTCTCCTTTCTTTGCATTGCCGAATCGCGCCGCTCCTCTCTCCCTCGTCTCCTTTCCTTCTTCTTCTTTCTTTATACTAGTTCCTCTTTTTTCTTCCTTTCCTTTTTTTTACTTCATCGTATACTATTATTATTATTATTATTTATATTTCATTTTATTTTTTATATAAATATGAGAAATTATTATTATAAATAATTATTATATTATACATAATATTTTATATATATAGTTATTATTAGATAGATTTATTTATTTATTTATCTCTAATTAAAAATATTAATTAATTAACTAATTAATTACCCTTACAGTAATATTTACAATTTTGATCTAAATTTATGATGTTTTAACTTTTTTTAAAATTAATTATATGCATAGTCAATAAATCCTAATATACTAAAACCCACATGATAAATGTTCATTCAATTAGCTCGGTTTGTAATTTAGTTAATTTAACTTAATCCACTAATCAATCTAAATTTAAATTAATGACCTAAGTATTCAAACCAAATCCATCAATCCAAATATTTCAAACTTATTAGGCCCAAATATTTAGTGTTTACTTAATTTAATTATATACAAGTTCACTCAATAACCTAATCCACTAATTAAACTAAACTCAAACTAATGGCCCCAAATATTTAAGTCTAATTCAACGGTTCAAATACTTTAAGCTTATATATTAAGTCTAATTACGAAATTTTATATCAAAACAGTCACTAAAATAGACGAATAATTATTACAACTAATTTGATAATTTATTCTCATAAAATAATAAAATCAGAAACAATCGGGATGTCACAGAACACCTCATGCCATCCCACTATTTTCTTTATGTTGGGCTAGGTGAGTAGAGTCCAAGTTTTATTCTTTAGCAATGCCTCCCTTTCTTCTTTTATAGCATGAATCCAATTAGGATCTAGTAAAGCTTCCTCAATACTTGGTGGAATTTTGCATGAAGATAACTCATGCACAAAGGTTTTAATTGGGTTGGAAAATTGGTGGATTCATAGTTAGTGGTTGGGTACACGGATCAAGCTTGGTATGTTGGTTTTGTGGAGGTGAATTAATGCAACATGACCAGAATCTTGAGGAGGAAGCTTCTGTAGAGAGGGTAGCGAAACATGATTTGATAAGGGCTTGGGTAGAGTCTTAAAATCTAAGAGTTTGGATGGTATTCGATTGATGATATATACAACTATAGAAACGGCATTAACCAAATGTTGATGTGGTACGTGAGCTTCGAGTAGGAGTCCTCAGGCGATTTTAAGAATGTGGTGGTTTTTCCACTTAATAACTCTTTTCTGTTGAGAAATCTGAGGATATGAGGTCTTTTGAATAAGGCCATGGTGTTGGAAATAATCATGAAATTGCTTGTTCACATATTTGTCACCGTTATCGGATTGAAGAATCCAGATCTTGGCAAAAAACTGTCTAAATCATTGCATGAAATGATTGAGATATATTTTGGACTTCACACTTCTGGTTCAGTAAATAGAGTCATGGCATTCCAGTACAATCATCAATAAATTTTACATCCCAATGGAAACTATTCACTTTTGATGTTGGGAATGGACCTGATATATCAGAGTGAACCAAAGCAAAAGGTACATCACTTTTATTCATACTTAATGGGTGCGAATACATGTTTTAGGTGACTTTTAGTGATGATGCAAGTTTTACACTTAAAATTCACAAATGACACATCCGAAAATAAATATGTGAATACGTATTGTAGGTAACCAAATGAAGGATGCCCTAACCGATGATGCCAAAGCAAAATCTGTTGCTTCTTGGCAGTTGTTGAGTGGTGCATGTGATTTACTCAACCCATGCTGAAATCATCCATGTAATATAGACCCACCCTTAGTGCCACGCCCAATGATATCCTTGGTGAGAATATCTTGAAGAAAACAAAAGATTGAATAGATAACTATAACTCCATTTAGGTCAATTGTAATTTGACTAACAGATAACAAATTGTGTAAAATAGAGAGGATGAGTAATATATTTGACAAAGATAGAGCTGGTGACAATATTACTGTGCCAAGCCTTGTAACTGGAGAGATGATTCCATTGGCATGGCAATACTAGAGCACTGAGGTGGGGATGATTCCTCGAAATCTCCAACGCCAAATGTTATTTGATTGGTGCCAGAATCCAGAATCCAAGCATTGCTATCAATTCCATGGTAAGAGCTGAAGGACATTTTACTTCAATTTGGGTTTGAAGAGTTTGGAGGAGGATGAGATAGAGCAACAGGTCAGTAGCACCCACCGCCACCTTACACATTCCTCCCGCATTTTCGGCAGTTGTACCTCCTATATTTCTTGCAGTATGCTTTTTAGCATGGAGTTCGTTCCATCATTCAGGGTATCTTTGAAGTTTGAAATAGTTTTCATGGGTGTGCTTCAAGTTGCCACAGTGTGAGCATTTAGTGCCATTTGTAGTAGTTCCTGGCTTGGGGCAAGGACCAGGTTTCACACCATTCAGAGATAAATTTGGCTATGGGGCGGAGACAGAGGAGCCTTTGGAGGCTTGGACAACAACAGGTATGTGGTTTTAGTGTTTGGCTTGTATAACCTTTTGCCTAAGAGCTTCTCTACGGACATGCAAGTATGCTTGTTCAAGGGTGGGGGAGGGTCGCAACCGCAGCACCTCCTCCCAAATGTGATCAAGACAATCATCAAGTCTATCCAAGAACATGTAGACTTTGTCTTCTTGTAATGGATTTTTGTAGTGATATCGGTAGGACACTCCATGAGATTTAGGAGGTGAAAATCTATTTCACGCTATAATCCCTTGGGATTGTTATAGTATTGTTTAAGAGACTTGTCGGCTTGTCTAAGATGCATTACACGTCGCTAGAGTTCAGAAGCCCAAAAGGTGTAACTGTTGTCAAAATAGGTGGTAGCAACAGAGTTCCATAACTTGTGGGTGGGAGGGAATCCCAAGAAATTGCCAATCAGGAGGGATCCATGGAGTTAATCAACCATCCAATAACAATGGCATTGTCCTTGCACCACTGTTGGAAAGGAGTGTCTGTCTAGGGTGGCTGAGGGCAATCACCAATGATGGATCCCAATTTATCCTTGTCGGAGATGTTCATCTCCATATTCTAGGACCAAAGGGTGTAGTTAGTGCCCTCCGATTCTATGCCAATCAGCACAGCAAAAATGTTGATAGTTGAAATTGGGGCTGAAGCTTTGGTTAGTGATTCCGTCATTTTGGTGGTGAGATCGGCAAAAATGGAGGAAGAGTGGGCATCGTGAGAATTGTTGCAAGCTTCGGTTGAAGGAAGCAATCCTGAAGTTTCAGCCATAACAAGAGAGAGAAAGAGAGAAAACAGGAACAAAGGAATGTAACGAGAGAGAGATGAAAGACAAATTAGAGGATGCAGGAATGGGGTGAGTAATAGGTGTCTCTGATACCATGTCAGAGTAGCATATTTTCCATCACTTTGTACAGAATATAAGGGTATATATTAACAATGTGACTACCCTATTTTTGCCTATATCTTTAAATTAAGGAATATGTATATTAGGGGATCCCTTAATTATGCACCTAATCATGCTAATTGTTTCTTCCTATAATTAAGAAATACTGTCACCATTTATTTTTATAATGACAACTCATGCCAACGTGACTAACCCTCATTTGTCTCTCCCCAAATCAACTAGTGTTTGGTGTCGCGGGGGGGGGGTGGTGGGGGATGCTTTGCAGTGCAAAGATTTGTTTTTGAAGTTTATTTGCCTGTTGAAAATGTGGTGCTAAGAGTGATGTGAATGATTTGCTGTTTTCCTATTAACATAGATGGAAAATTATCATTGGATATGTACTCTTTTGTTGCTTGTTGATACAAGAATGGTAAATATGCTGTTTGTAGGATCAATGAATGCAGAAGCTGAAATTTAGACATTATCTTTCACTTGTCATGCCCTTTCATGCTTTTTAATCAAAAAGCTTGTTCAGCACACTTCAAATTTATCCAAGGGCTCTTCGTACTTTTTTATGCTGTGCACTTCTGACTTCCAGTTTTTGAACTTCAGTCCTTGTCCTTGAAGGCACATTGCCTTCTCAAACTCTAAGGAACCTTAATGTCTTTCTATAACAGCAACATGCAAGGGGTAGCTCAAGCATGGAAATTGCATGGAAACAGCATCAAGAATGCAGTTTTGCTACACTTTCGTTTGGTGAATCCAGTGATGAGACCTTTTGTATTTTCACGGTTTGAGTCTGTTACATCTGCCCGTATGGAGGAACATGGTTTTGAGAGCGCCACAATTGCAGATATTCTGAAAGCAAAAGGCAGAGGTGCTGATGGCTCATGGCTTTGGTGCACCACGGAAGACACTGTTTATGATGCTGTGAAGTCGGTATGCTATTCTTCCCATCTCTCAGTTACAGTGTCTTGTGAATTTAATGAGATTCAGAAAACATCGCCTTGGCTGATGGATGGTCTTAAAAAACCATTACCTTGCAGATGACACAACACAATGTTGGAGCATTGGTGGTTGTGAAACCTGGAGAGCAAAAATCGATTGCAGGAATTATCACAGAGAGGGGTATTTACAGAAAATTTTCTATGATTCAATAGTTAGATTTAGTCTGAGTCTTTGCTATGATTAATTTTGGAATGATCTCTCTTATTCTTTCCTGTTTGTGGCACTCAATTTCATAAATGAATTGATCGTTTAGTTCCAATTTGGTCTGGTTATTTTACATCTGTTTGCCTGTTTTGGCCTACATGTAGCCTACTTCATGGATGAGGAACTATTGTCCATAGCTTCTGGCATCTTCCCTTGCTTGCATGACATAACACCTGAATCTGTCTCAGTCATTAGTAATACTTTCTTTATCAGACAGATTCAATTGACCTGATTAAAACTGTTAAATGCCACATCGTTAACTCACGGAAAGGCCAAATATTCACCGCCTTACCTCTGCATTAGAGAAGTATTGTTTCTTTGGCTTAATCTCAGTGACCTCTTAGTAGCAATTGAGCAATCTTTTCATTTGGCCAAAATTCACCCTCTTGTACAGCCACAACTTTGTATAATTAAGTTTGCCACTTTGTTAGGGTGGTTGACACTTTGAAGGGGGATTTATCTTGGTGAGGAGTAATATATTGATTCAATTAAAGGATAAGAAAAGAGAAATGTGCTTTGCAAATATTTTGTCGTACATATTTATCAATAAACAGGCATTTATGCTGTACAAATAGTGTCTTTACTACATAATTGACCTCTCCCTTTAATTATTGCATCATTCATTTGTCCTGCAGATTATCTCAGGAAGATTATAGTACAGGGAAGATCATCTAAATCCACTATGGTTGGGGACATCATGACTGAAGAGGTATAGCTTTAATTCCTCTCCTTTTTTCTAATTCTTTTTTTCCTATGTTGGTGTTTACATAGCTTGTCTATTATACTCCTATAAACTCCTTTGTTTACTATTATAATTATGTTACATGGGGCTTGCAGAACAAGCTTGTTACAGTTGATCCACACACTAAAGTTCTGCGGGCAATGCAGCTGATGACAGGTTAAATGTTACTTCCCTTGGTCAAATACTGATTTGTAGTTTTTTTCCCCCCTTTTCATGGGTTAGGTAGTTTTAAACCTGGTGCATATGGTGATCTGGCAGATAACCGTATCAGACACATCCCAGTGATTGATGGCAAAGGAATGGTAGGAATGGTGTCAATTGGAGATGTGGTTAGCGCTGTTGTGAGAGAGCATCGTGACGAGCTAGACCGTTTGAATGCTTATATCCAGGGAGGTTATTAGCTAGGGCGGTGATGAAATGTTAGCCTTGCGGGGATGAACATTGCTATGACAGGAAAGGTGGGGTCCTCGTAGATGTGCTTGTGAATTATATGCATGCTCTGTTTTTTTTTTTTAATGTGCATGAGCTGCTTTCTGTTGGTAGAAAACCGTATTATACAGAGCTTAAATGAGCAACTGCAATGTTGCTTGATCTCGCTTGTTACTTGGTGTTTCTGATGCATGTGGTTCTCAATCTATAATCTCCAAGCCAAGCAGCCACATGTTCATGATCCTGTGCTCCATTGAGTGATTTTGGGATGGATAAAATTTTCTTTCTGAAAAAAAAAAAAAAGTAGTTCATAAATATTTAGACAGGCATTTGATTTAAGGATGGAAGTCAGTTTCCCATTAAAGTAAATTCTCACGAAGGAAATAGTTAGTCTTTTGGAAAGGGCCGCAATTGCCCCCCAATACTGCTGCGGAAAACATTCTGATGGGGTTGCTGCTGGAGGTCACATGGGAAATGAATGGAATAGGGGACTAATTAAAAATTGTACTAGTAGTTTTTAGAGGGCCATTCGTAACTAAATCTCACAGGAGCTGATTGCTCAAAACGTTAATTTACTATGTGCAGTTTGCTTTACTTGGACGGGATGAATTTCACAACTTGCAAGCAAGTAAAAATATAATTTTGATATAAACAAATTAAATTGCCACAAAAGTACTCATATTGTTACGACTCTTGCATTCACCTTGTGTTTTTAAGAAGTTAGTGTTTCTTTTTGAGGCCTTTTGTTCTACAGTCAAGTTTGGTGGATGGCCGGTTTCTTGTTTGCGTGCTGGGGCATTGAGAGGCAGTGAAAAATTGTCCGAATAGGCATTATTCTACAGAGTGGTCGGATTGTGCTTCTTGTTTATAGTTTCAATGGTCTGTTGTAAACATGCCACTTGAAAAGCTTGAGCCTACAAAGTGGGGTTCAGCAGTTTAACCATGTGCCTGAGTCTCTCTTTTAGGCCACTGAAGAAGCTTAAAAATGAAGTACACATATCAGAAAGACCATGGTTTTGTTGGAGAATAAGAACACGTAATTCTTCAAATTGACATTGGTATGAATCAAGTGATCCAGTTTGTTAAATTCCTCCACAATATCCACAAATATCTTCTTTTTTTTTTTCCATATATTAAGAATATATCAGCTGCAAAAGTATACCAAGAATTGTAATTTGTGGTAGTGTTGTACCCCTGAAACTGTATGGCTGATCTGTCTTTTAGATAAACAAATGCAATTTCTATTTTTCGGTAGCGTGAAATTTGGTAAGTATTGAAATGCTTTAGGCAGTGGAATACCCAATGTCTGGTTTCGTGGTCATCGAAGGAGAAAAATCAAGTTTGGTTTGATGAAAATTTGGCCGGTTTTCTGTAGTGATGTCCATGGGAGGTTGTTGTGAGGTATGGGGTTTGTTGGTGCAGTGGTTACAAGGAGTACCTGATTTGGTGATGTTCCTACAGGTTGGTTTGTAGAACTCGATGGTTACAAGGAGTACCAAGAATTGTAAGGGGCATCTATTTTATCATCCGTCTTGCTGAATCTGCTGTCAGTGGTGTGTTGCTGTGCTGTCACTAGTTCTTTTTATCAATCTTGCCATTCCAGGTGGATTTGCTTCGTCTGTTCTTCAACAGTTGACTTACTGAAGGGCATCCGCAGATTTTTAGAAGCTAGAATTGCTGATTTTCTGGATTGTTATGAAAGAAGATAATTCTTTTTACACTAATGGAATCAACGGGGTAAAATAGGATTATAAAGAAGGCGGCGAAGTAAGGGACACCGATCTGCTTCCTAAGAAACCAGAAATTCATTTGCTTCAATGGTGCGTTTGCTTCGGAATCCTGAAGAAGTTACAGGTGTTAGAAAATATCCACAAAACCCTCTCCATCATCGGAGCTCCTGATGGTAAACGTATATGCTAGGATTGTGAAGCGGGTGCTTGAATAGTATTATAGAACTAACGCCTATCAAGAAGAGAGGAGAGGGATGGGATTGTTTACATCAAACGGCCCTGGTTGACGTTGGCAAATTGTGATTTGTTTTACTTTATGTTTGGCAAAATTTATGTCGTCCCCTTTTTGGTCCTAAATTTTCCTTCTACCGCCAGCCTCATAAATTAAGGCAGTGTTTCATCTTTAGTAAAAGGGACCTGTAGTTCTCCTTCAGAGTAGACATTCCTATTTGAGAGAGAGAACTATGGACAAAAGCAGCAGATTTATATTGTTTAATTAGACGATAATCAAGCCAATCAAATTCTAACAAAACATACTTTAAGAACATATATATATTATATTGACTGGTATTTCTCGTTGGAATTGTTAGGTTTTGGATCATTCTATTATTAGTTTTATACCCATCAATATGCCATCTAGTGAAACATTCAACCGAAGATATTAAGCAAGTTTTACACGATGCTTATGCAAGGGTCAGCTGGGACTACAAGTTCACATGAGATATGTGTGATAAGAGATTGAACAAAACCCATTTCCAACGAACTAGAAATGTTTGAGCATGATAGGCACATGATAGACAGCCATTTGCATTTAAGAGAGAATGGCTACATTTGATGTACATCTAAGGGAAATTCGTGTGCTAATTCCAGTTGAACTAGCACTTGAAAGGTATAGGTGTATGGATTGTCCAAATAAGTCATGTCTGATACATGTAATGAGCACATATGTGCCGACATTAGTATAAAATATATAGATGTGATTTTAGGGTTCAGAAAATATGGAACCTTTTGATTTTTTAGAGCACCTACGCAAATAGAGAAAGAAGATGAAGAGAGAGAAAAAATAGAAGAATATTGATTCACCTGTTTGGTTTACGAACTAGGTAATATTATTAGCCGGCTTTTGGTGTGTTATTTTTATTGTTCAAAAGAATACTTTACCTGTCATTTTTATCTCATTTGCTTTTGTATTTTCTATTAGTTAGGGTTTTTATTATAAGATGTTGTATTATTATATTATTAGATATTTTATAACTAGACTCGTCATATAGTAGTAGATATTTTTTAGTACTATAATTTAATGATTTTTCTCATCATTCTCAAATGGACTTTTCATATAAAAGATTAAGCCTTATTGTTATGATTATCATCTTTCTATCATTTGTTATTGTATTGTCTCATTGCAATTCAAACAAAGGGTTAAAAACGATTTTTGAAGATATAAGTCCTTGGCATTTTAAGCAAAGTTGTGGTGACTAGAAGTCAATAAGTGGTATCAAATATTTTCAGTTATTGTGTTATATTTTTTTGTTGGACTAATAGAGGGTGGTAATTAATTGATTTGCTTGAATGGTATAAATTATGACATATAAATAAGTAAGATAAAATATTTATTATTTATCAAAGTTGTAATATTTCAGATCTTGTTTGAATTATTTTAATATTAATTATAATTTTGAGTATTTTAAACGTGGTGAAAATAAATTAAAATATTATAAATATTTGAGGAATGATCAAAATTTTGAAGTGGCACTTAGAGTGCGACCTAAGTGGCACTTAGGTGAAAGGGGATCGGGGAGAAGAGGAGAGAGAGAGGGAGGAGGGTTTTCGCAGGAGGAGAAGGAAGAAGAAGGAGAGGGAGGATAAGGGAGAAGAGATCGGCGCCAACGACGGCGTGGGGGGGTTGTGCGCAGCTGAGCGGCAGTGACGGTGGTCGTGGGTGAGGCCTCAGCGATCGCGGGTTGAGGCGGCGACGGCGCTGGGTGAGGGAATCGGTGTCGAAAGAGCCGGCGGCGGCAGTTCGGGGTGGTAGCGGTGATATCGGTGGTCGTGGTGGTGAAGTGTGGCGCGGCGTAGGCTGATGCGGCGGTTGCGGGATGCAACTGCGCGGTGGTGGAGCGCGCCGGCAGAGCGCTGCGCACGGAGGAAAGGGGGCAGCCGTAGGCTTTGCATGAGGCAGGAGAGAGAAAGGCCTGAATTGGGTGCTTCGAAACATCATTTTATCATATCTGCGGAGTATAAAGTCGAGGCAAGTATCTTCTAGCCCTATTTTTGGTCAGATTTAATTTCTGATGTGTTTTGACTACTGTGAAAAATTTTACTAACATCATATATTTTTATATATACCTAATTTATTAATTATGTATATGCATGTATATTTTACTGGTCATGCGGTAATTTTACTTAAGTATTTATGATTCGGAGGGTTTTCAGACATCCGGACAGTATATATGTATATTTGTATATCCGTATATTGTGGAACTATGAATCAGGCATTGCATTAATCATGTATGCTACCGGGGGTGGGGTCACTACGGGATTATGGCGGTTCGAGACCCGATGGGTTGTTATGTGTAATCCGAGGCATGAGATATTAGTACCGCTCCCGACGGGGACGTATGTGATATGGCTACTCCGTCGGAAGGAAGGTTGAGACGCTTAATAGTTGACATGTCCCACTATGTATTTAATTGAAAACCATCGTAAGGAATTGACGAAACTAATATATTCGGACGCCTTAATATATAATTAAAATTTGAGGTTGCACCCAAAGTCGCAGGTGGTAAAATATAGTAAGCAAGTTTCTAATCTATGGTAGATAGAGTACATAGATGGCCTTGAGTTATTGGCATAAATTGTAGTTGATATAGCCGTGGTTATCGGACGAGGGTAACCCTTCCTCAAGTTGGTATTATTTATCTTTGGTTATTCGATTTCGTGCATGCTTTGTAATTCTACATGTATTTGGGTGGAAGATGATCTTAAGATACACTGATTGGCCCACAGTTGGGCGATAGGAATATCTCGTACGTATAAATATGTGATATACTCGAAACGTGTTTTGATTTATGTTTTAGCTCCGGCGGCATTTTCTCGATTTCTACATTATGAGATTTAGATCCGTACGATGGTATGTGTTCTATAAGAATGTGGTGACGGTGGCGGCCTATGTGACCTCAGATCATATGATATGATATTGTCTATGATATTTGATCGGATCGTTATTTCTTACGATTATGTCCCAGAGGAACTGTTTGATACGGATGATGATTTAGTATGAGACATCTTCTCGGTTTTTAAAGATTCCACGAACATTGTGTTTTTGTTTTGACACGGTTGCAATTGCTATCATTTCTATCTGATTTATGTGCACTATTTTCGTATATATAATACTTGTTGAATTCTAGGCTTACATTTTCATATTTTATCCATTCAGACTAGTGGCATGGATACGCTTACAGGAGTTTGGATGCAATTTGATGCGACAGATCTCTTTCGGTAACTAGAGATGTTTATATTGAGTATGTTTCAGATCTCGAGAATGTGATATGATTGTATCTTCGGCTGAATGGGGGCCTTAATCTATGTATGGGATATATTAGAGCTATTACATTATATTGATGAGTTATTATATTCAATACCTCCCTTACGACTGTAGATAGCAGATCGTGTATTATATTTGTTTGAATTTATATCCGATGAGATCTTGTGCGGGTTTTATTATATTAGGTCCTATATGTGTATGATTGTCACGTCCAAGTTAGGTTTTTTTATAGTTGATGAAAATTTTATTATTGATTTTATTTTGATATGCATATATTGTATTCCTGAATCATGACAGAGGTGGTATCAGAGAAAAAGTTGTAAGGAGAGGTATTATTTATCTTTGGTTCTTCAATTTCGTGCATGCGTTGTAATTTTGCTTGTATTTGGGTAGAAGATGATTTTAAGATACACTGATTGGCCGACAGTTGGGCGATAAGAATGTCTCGTACGTATAAATATATGATATACCCAAAACGTGTTTTGATTTATATTTTAGCTCTGACGGCCTTCTCTCGATTTCTGCATTATGAGATTTAGATTCGGACGATTGTATGTACCCCGCACGGATGTCGTGATG
>JAOVVI020006973.1:0-15198 GCA_028571085.2 Nepenthes alata | reverse complement strand
TTTTAAGCTTAAAAAGGAAAAAAATCATGAGGACGGACGGACGGTCCGTGAGATTCCACGATTACAGAAAAAATACAACGGGGCACCTGTGGTGCAATTTGTCATCACAGGGAATTACAAGTGATGAGTTTTTATCTCTCTCTCTTCTTTTCTTTTTTCCTCTTTGGGAATTGCTCTCAGTATGAGCTCAAGTAATGATTTTTTAAAATCCTCTCCTTGTTGTCTAAAAGGGGGTATTTATAGGGAAAAAGTATACCGTTAACAAAGGACACGTGGCATTGGCGTGTCAGGGATGCCTGCCACCGGGCCTGCTGGTGCGCGTGTCAGGGACACTTGTCATCAGCCCTGTGGATGCGGCGCCTACTTTGTGGATACGGCGTGTCAGGGACGCCAACTTTATGTATCCGGCGTGTCAGGAGCTGTTAGATTTTTTATGATGACGCGTGCTTCTTGGTCACAGTGAACCATCTGATTTGGCATGCTCGACCGTGTACGAAATAGTCCTTGTCCCTAAGCGGCGTGTCTTGTCCTTTGGTGAGTACGCGACCTCATTGAGGGAGACAGCTCTCGGACGTCGACTGCTTTCTTGATGATTGAAAGATCTCTGACTCCTTGCGGAGGGTCATCGGGTCTTTGTGTCAACCATTGGCCTTTTGGGTTAATCGGGAGCCTGAAGGAATGTCTGATGTCATCGGGCTTCTTACACCGAAACAGGGTTTTAGGCATTTTAAGCCTTCTCGGGCCTCTGGGGCCTTTTGGACCTCTTGGGCCGTACTTTATGAGCCCTGGGTATTGGAACCGAAGAGGAGTTAAATCAACTCACATCTTAGAGAAATAGAGACCCTAAAATTAGTAGGTGCATGTGGAATGCAATTAAGTATTAACTATTATTGTTTTTAATTAAATAAATAAAAAGTTGGTAACATTAAAATAATAAATTAGGAAAATAAATTAATAAAGTTGGTAACATTAAAATAATAAATTAGGAAAATAAATTAATCATAATAATTATAAACAAATTAGTAAATTATTAAAAAGTTTAGTAAAATTAATAAAATATTTTAATTCAATTATTATTATGTTTAGATTTTTATTATTTATTTATATAATGAATAACATTAGATTATTATGCTATATGTTAAAAAATATGTAAAAATATTTAATATACAAATGATAAAATTTTAAACATTAATTTAGACAAATAAAAAAAAGGTTGAAGATAAAAAAAAGATATAATAATGAAATATTTAATGTTAACTTTTTATAAATTTATATTTATTGGGGGTTAAATTGTTACCTTTGATTCATTATAAAAAATAAAATAAAATAAATATAAATATAAAAATAAACAGAGAATCCCAAATCCATCGTTTCCAATCAGAAAGGTCCTGTACGGTTCAGCTGCTACTCTAGCAAACGGCAATGGCACTCGTCAATTTCTCCGCCATTGCTCAAATCCATCCAAAACCTCCCGCCAGTCTCCTCAACCCTCAACTGCGTTCACTTTCTTTCTCTACTCCACGCTGTCCTCCTGCGCATCAAGTACACTTTTCTTCTTCACCACCATTATTCATATTTCTATCTCCATTTCCTCTTAAAAATGTGCAGGATAATGTTAAACTAATACTTGATTTTGGAATTTTCAGGCACTTAAGGGCGATATTCAAATTTCTGATACGCAATTGCATCGGTTATCATGGTCTTTGGGAGAGCCGATTGCTAGGGTGGGCTTGATTGCTCTTCTCTCTCTTCCTCTGTTGTTCGTCGACCCTGCTCTTGCTTTCAAGGTACTTTCGTTTCCACGCTATTGTGTCGGCCTCTGTTACTGAAGATTGGTTAGTTATTAATTCTTGTTTTTGGAATTTCAATGGAATAATGCGGGAAGGGAGGAGGGCCGTACGGCCAGGAAGTGACGAGAGGCCAAGATTTATCTGGGAAGGACTTCAGTGGGAAGAGCTTAATCAAGCAAGATTTTAAGACGGTGTGCTTCCTCTCTCTGTTTACTCTCTTCTTTTATTTTTTGTGGTTTTTTCTAAGTAAGTTGTTAGCTAGTGGTTTGATTTGTGATCGTTCTTTACATCCTCTATTGCAGTCAATATTGCGACAGGCGAAATTTAAAGGCGCGAAATTGATCGGCGCGAGCTTTTTTGATTCTGATTTGACAGGTTTAATTCGCCATTTGCAATCTCTTATAAACAAGTGCGATTTGTTTCAAAAATAAGTTAATAATCACTCCAGGAATGCTTGAGTTGCTAGGATCTGTTTAATTGTTTATTTGTTTTTGTGAGAATTGCACCAATTTTTTCAGATATTGCTTGTCAATAATTGTTAGCAATGCATCATCGATATGCAATTATGATTCAAATTATTGGTCAAAGCTTGTTTGAGCTCGATTCAATAAGCTTAAAAGTCTATTTAAACCTACTTCATGCGCATGTTTTGGTAATGAGAAAGTTTTAACACAGACCTTTTTTGGCTAAGTAAACTTTTAAACAGAACATTACTCCTGCATTCTTGTATGACAAACCAACAGCTTGAACTAGATTTGTGATAACTTGGTCATAAGTTTCAGCACAATTTATTCAAGTTAACTCATGAACTTAATAGGTTGTGCTCAGACCTTATTTTAAGCTCGTCAAATTAATGAGTCGAGTCTAAAAAATATGGAATTTAATTGTTAGTATGTTAAATGCAACTATCAAAATTAATTTCTAATGGTGACGATTCTTTAAATAATCGACAGCATAATTAATTCAATTTTTTCAATGAATTAATGATGCCTAATGAGAAAATTTTTAGTTATATGAAATGCTAGGGGTTAACCTAAATGTCGATAAGAGGGCTGAGTTTTAATTCCTCATATCAAGTGATATAACTGTTTTCTTTAATATGTAAACATAATGTTTGTAACAATGGAAAACTTGCATCAAGTTATTGGTAATTCCAATGGAAAAAGACAAAATTTAAACATAATTGATTATGAAATTACTTCAAGCTATCCTTAGAAATTATAAAATTACCTCAAATTTTGCAAATATATATTTGTAAAAGCATATTAAACAATGTTTCCACTATCATAAACTCTCAAAAGATTAGTACATAAGCCAGGTTTAGAAAAATATGGAAAATACTTCTTTATGAATAGTGGGAAATTCTTAAAATAGCATTTTTATATGTTTTGAGTTTCCAAAAATTAAGTACAAAGTAGGGAAATTGAAAAATAGGTTCCAATTTTACAACTAGAAAACTGGCAACCACCTTTTTTTTTATAGATTTTATGTTGCTGTGGAAAAACCAAATTTTCCTCCCAATTAAACAAACTCTAGGATTCTTTCAACTAAATATGTTAGTAGAGATCCAAACCAATCCAAAGCACATCTATTAGTAGAATGTTATATTTGTTAATTTTGCCAGTTTGAGCCCAAAAAAAAAGAATTTGTTTTATTACAGGGACTTCAACGTGCCTGGTAGTTGGACTGAATTATTTAGTGCCTGCTTTCAAGTTCATTATTAATGAGTTCAATTTCACTCTACTATCTGTAATTTGTTGCTGCAAGTAACAATTATTCACATTGGAATCACATAGCCACAATGTAGGGGGCACAAATGACTTTTAATTTATCAGCCAAATGGCTTTTGTCAGTCAAGTTTGGAACCATACCTTCTTAGTACTATGCAATTTACAATTAGAAATATTCTTCCTTGCATATAGAAAATGGTTAACCAAATTATGTTCACTATTTGTCAAATTGAAAAATGTCACCATATAAGTAGAAGTTAAGCATGCTAACAGTTGGTGTTTAACTATGTGGGGGTAAGAAACTATAGAGAGAATTGCCCCCGCTCTCCCTCATCTTGGTACTATTGCTTTGTATCCCTTTTTTAACTTTTGCTATATTTGACATTGCAAGGTTGAGCCTTGATATAGCAATATTAGGATATTTATATCTTAAACTCTTCGGTGTTTGCAAATGCAAGAAGCCTTGTGCAATATGTTATCCTGTTTCTTTTCCATTTGACATGGTCAAATGTGGTAGGATGGTGACTCTTCTTTTCATATCTGATGTTTACCATTCTTATTTGACCATGTAAAATCGCGGACCACTTATCTTTCTTGTCTTCATATCCGATATTTATTTTCAATGTGCGACTGCATAAGATGCATTTTTGCCTGTGTTCCAAGATGGGAAGTGGTTACAGATGTTCTCGCTAGGCCAATGTTTGACCAGACCTCTTTTTGATGGAACTGAATTGTCGCCAAAGTTTTGTTCATAAGTTGAGAAAATGATGAGGAGCTATGGTGCATGGTATAAGAGGGAAGAAGAGGATAGAGAGAGAAGGAATATAAGTAGGGATGATAAGGAAGAGATAAAAGAGACAGGAAAGAGGGCAGGGGAAGACAAGCAAGGGGTAAAGAGAGAGATAATTAGGCATCAAGTATACTTATTGTATCATTCATCCATAGCTACTAAATAATAAAATTATAATCCTTATATTGAGATACCCTACTTCTGGGTTAATTAAAAAACAAATATAAATTTCTGAATTAACTACTACCTAAAATAAAAAGATAAAGATATACCATTCTATAGTTATCCCAGAGACTACTGAAACTAAATAATTTTAGAAACATATAAGACATTGATGCGTACCTGGATCCGACTTCGAACAGATTCGGATTCTTCTGGATGGTTTGAACCGGCTCCGTTCACAGAGTACGAATCCTGCATACCGCTAAAATGAACAACAGGTCAGCGTTATCGGCGGGAAGTATTCCCACTGAAAACACTCCGATGCTCAAGTCAGTAAAGCAGTCTCTGAAAGAATGAAACTGAAAAGCTTGAGAGTAAAACGGGAGAGGGAAAGAGTGTGTTTTTTAAGATGTAAGAGAGGCGTAAGGCCTTTCTTGTATCTGGAAGGTGGGAAGGCAGAAAACGGCCATGAGGGCTCGTTTGTTGCCTTAGATATTGTTAGATTTGGTGATTCTGAGAGCTTGGCGATAGAGAGAGAGAGAGAGAGCTCGTTTCCCATAACACTTAGGGTTTTCTGTGTGATTGAATGCGTCTCAGAAAGCATGCCCAGAATGGTGATTCTAGGGTCTCTTTTATGGCTGAGAGGGTGATCTTCCTTCTTTGGAAGGCGCGATCTCCTCTGTCCACCTTGGCAGGCTTGCCTTCTGGAGCAGATGCCAGTTGCCAAGGTGGGAGTTATTGTTTTCTTGTGTGGTGGCCAACAGTTTTTCAAGTCTGTTTCCTTCCTTCTCAACATATTACCATTGGAGTGCCTTGGCAGGCAAGGAATTGAGAAGATCTGGCGCATTTCTTATTTGAAGGGCGCCAATTTTGTCAATATCCTTTCTGATGTAAATTGAGATCGTGGAAGATGTTTGGAAAGTCGTGGTTGGCCGTCGGATGAGTTGTGGGCCCAAACAGAGTAGGTCTATCACTGTAGAAAGGCGTTTATGGGCCCAACGTCGTTGACCGTCTGCGTGTTGGCCGCCTTCGTGGAGAACAAAGAGAGAGTAGCTAGCGATCCACTGATGGGTTGTGGGCCAGAATGGAATATGCCCATCACTGTAGAAAAGCCTCTAACGGCCCAATCGAGCTGCGTATGGCGGTCAACATTGAGTTGACCATCTGTGAGCAAGTTGGCCGCCAAGACGGTCAACGCAAACGTTGACCGTCTTGGGCTTTCCAGTTCCTGTGCCCGTCTTCTCACTGGGCCGTCGAAAATGTTGACTGGCCCTCTTGGGCTTCCGTTGACATTTATTTGGGCAGCCCATTATTAGTGTACCCATCAAAAAGAATTAGCTTTATTAATGGATTGTTTCCCTACAAAAGAAAACTTTGTAAGTTTTAGTACAAGTAATGACATGGATTGTGAATTATTCAAATGAGTACATCTTGTTTTATGTTTTGGTTTTTGCATATGTCTAATTAGTTTATGTCTTGGCTTTTGCATCTCTCTAAGTCTTCTTAAGCTGTAGTTGATTATTGTTGCAGTGAGCATTGGTATATGTTTTTGTTAACTTGTTGGTATTTTACTTTCTAACTGCAGGTAGCTGATGCTAGAAGGCAAGTTGCAATTCTTGAAGCATATCTTGAACAAAGGGGTGTTGCTCTTCCAGAAGGATATTTGTCTTGCAAAGTCATAATTTCCAACCCAAAGTTCCGGTAAGCTATCCATCTCCAATGTCACATTGTTTCTTAGAACTATATAATGAATCTTTATGCTGAGATCCAGTGAGGGGGCAGGTGGTTGTCCTATGTTATTTTCATGGTTGACTAAGGAACATGCATATGTAACTAAGAAACATGGACACCGACACGACACAACACGACACAGGTCACGGACACGACACATTTATAAATCAAGGACACGACACGTTGGGGACACGTAAACTAAAATGATGGTTTATATTTTTTTTAATTGATGAATACTTCTATTTCATGATAAATGTAAAATAAAAATATATATTTGTCAGATCTTATACAAAACAAAAATCATATAAAGAAAAGTAGTGTATTCATATAAGGACAATAATATTAATATAACTTTTAAAAAGAACAAATATATAATATCGATGACACTCAATTATAAAAAAATATATTATTTTCAATATTCCATGACTATATTTTCTTCATTATTTTCATTTTCATCACCATCATCGGTAAAAAAACACACTAGCTCTGGCTCATCCAATGAGAGCTGTGCAATATCTAACTCTCCAATATTTTTGAATGAATTAAATGCATCTCTACAAATATCTGACATCTTACTCTCCCTTTGCGAGTATTGTGGACTTCTCCTTGAAAGTAGGCGAAGATTGCTATGAATGAAAACCAATTCTTCGGCACATTTTGTAGTCATTTTATTCCTTCTCAATTAATCGATAAATGAGTAAGTACTCTAATTTCTCTCACAACATGATGACGAGGATGGTTGCACAAAGAGCTTTAAAGCTAAAGATTTAAGTAAAGGCGCACTTGGACCATAAACAACTCACTAGCTTATTTATTTACACTTATTTACTTACCAAATACACATTATTTACACTTATTTGTTTAAAATTGTAAATACATTTATAAAATTTTAATATAAATTTACCAAATACCTATAAAATTATCTAACATGTTTAAAACATGTTTGAAATGTGTCGGACACATCCGGAACATGTCCAAACGTGTCAGGACGTGTTTGGGACGTGTCTAAAACGTGTCCGGAACGTGTCCCAAACGTATCTAAAAAAACATTTATACGCATTGGGACACGTGTCCCAACGTGTTCGAGAGGTGTCAGTGTCCGATATGTGTCGGACATCGACACGTTAAGGCCGAGAGAGTATCCGTGTTTCATAGATATGTAATTTGGTTAGATGGTTATATTCTGCATGCAGTCTTTCTGACATTTTTCTTTAGTGCATTGGCAAGTTTCTTGTTTGATTATGTTGTGCACGTGCTTGCTGAATGGGGTTCTAAAGTGATAGGATCACACATCATGTTGGCACCATGCATATTACAATTATACACGATACTGTATATACCACAAACTACACACTTCAATTCATATATCACAAAATGCTTACCATACTCCATATACCACAAACTACATACTTTACTCATGGCATAATATGCAGGTTCAGTCACACACTACAGATTTCACACTGCATACCTCGTACTGATACAGCTTTATAGCATTAAGAGGAAGCAATCGAAAGCCTTGGGCCTGGAGATTGGGACTAGTGTATAGTATTTTAAATTCTAGGCATTGCAACTGTAAAAGCCTTTATAAGACGGTCACCCTTCCAACAATACATGAAAAGGCTTAAGTGCGAAAACTTCTCTGCCATTTGGATCAGAGAATTTATAGAGGAAATCAAGTGTTAAATTTCTAGAAACCACATAATATATAGCTAAGGGGAATATGCTGTTCCTAAAATCATTACATGCGCTGCTATTGTACTCTGGAGAAAGAAATCTTGATTAAATCTATATTTGCTCAATGGATACAATCCTCTCATGGTTAAACTTCGTATGGATTCAATGAACTATTTATGGGGAGTGATTAGTCAGTACAAGGTTGTACTAGCTTACCACTGAAGGTACGCATCGAGGCTCACTCTATAGCTTACACTGTAATTTGTAAATACATAGATTATATAATAGATGGCTAGCCCAACAAGGACAATATGAGGCCTTTACAATTTATACGCATTCTTAAGCAATTCAATAGACATTTATCCAACATTTATAGAGAAAAAAAAGTATTTCCTATAAAAGGTTTCTATTATGAGTGCTCCCCTAGTTTTCTTACAGAGCCCGTTAAAAGGGTTTTAGTTCCAGTTAAAGACCCTCACATATGAGCTGGTTAACTTCTTTTCAGTTCTGTACATGTGCAAATTTCCAGGAAAAAAAAAGTTGTTAGGTATATTCCACAAGCTACACACTTAACTCATGGTATATTGTGCAGGTTCAGTCACACACTTAAAGTTTCACACAGCATACATTGTCCTGATCCTGCTTTATAGAATTAGGAGGGAGCAATTGAAAAACTTGGGCCTGGGGATTAGGGACTCACAAAACCATGATCCTGGTATATTCTAGGCATTGCAAAAGCCTTGGGTTCTACATATCATTGGATAATTTTTCTTCTTGTTGTTTGCTTCTTTTTTCGTATTTCCTTTTTCTTTCTGCTGTATCTCTTTCTACTCTCCTAGCCATGGCAACTGTTTGTGTGCAAGGCTCGTACAAACCAACTTTCTACCTTGGAAGGGTATGTATATTTTAAATTGCACATGATGTGTGTGACAAGCATTGTTTATCATTTTCATCTAATATTTTATTTAGTGCATGTTTTCTATAACACACATCACATCTGTTTAATTCTTAAAAAAAATGATGCTATATAATGAGGGAGTGCTGAAGCTAATCACTTTGGCCTAATCTAACTTTCAGTTTTAGGTGCCAATGCATGTGTGCAGAGTTGAGTGTACATGATATTCTGATGTAGATATAAATATTATACTTATGAAGTATGCTTTAAATAGACTCAAACAAATTGATAGAATATAGATTTGAGGTTCATTGAAGATGTGATCTATCTCCAAAAGCGTGAGTGTCATGAATTCTTATGACAAAATAAAACTATTTGTAGATACATGCCCCCAAAACGGTAATGGAAAGAGATTAATAAAATATAGACAACAAACAACAACAATACAAAGCCTTTAGTCTCACTAAGTGAGGTTAACAAAAGAATTCCATAAATCTAAAATAAAATTGTGCATGACAATATAATGTCATGAATTCCTATGCTTTGCTCTGCTGAATCCTTCTAGTCTGTTAGCTTCATATACTGAGCAATGTCTATTTCTTATTCAGCACATGGAAATATGAAACAAATCTGAGTAGGAATTACAGATCAGGCAGAAATATAATATGGAAACTACATTATTATGCTTTTTGTGTTTTAGTTAAAGAGTTGGAAGCTTTATACTGAAAAGCCTACTGAAGTTGCTAGGAATATTGAAAACAACTAGGAAGTGGGAACGGTAAGATGGAATTTGGTGAAGCATTTTATCACATCATCAACTTTAGCAAAAGGAAACATATGCCTCAGCTGTTAGCAAAAGAGAATAGAGTTCTTTCTTCCAAAAGAACAACAATGCATGAGGATCTGACATCATAAGGTATTGGGAGGTCAGATATTCGAAGTCTTATCCCTGCATTTTGGAGATATTGTTTTCATTATTTGAATCCGTGACCTCAGGTTATAATGGAACAATGTTATCATTGTGTTACGGCTCAATTGATGATTATTTAACCCAAAAATATGTAAAAAAGAGTTATCTGAACAGTTCAGAGTCAAATTAAATGCAAGTAGATCCAGGCCTGCCAACATTTGAGTCTTTAGCATTTCAACTGTTAGCAGTATATAGAAGCGAAAAGGTGGGTAAAAGAAGAAAGAAATGCCAAGAGAGAAACTAAATCGTAAGTTGCGAGGGAGAAGAAATACAAATCTAGCTCCACTGATATCAAACACTGATAGAGAAGGGAAAAAAGTGTGGCACATGCATCAGGGAAAATCTGACTGGGAAATCAGTAAATACTTGATGGTATACTTGGCTTCGGTTTTTGTATTATTTACAAATCTGAATAATGAGATAATAAATCTTGGTAAGAGAGGACACATGCCGTCTGAGGAAGTTTGACACTTCTACCAATTTTCCTGCCACGTCAATTATTCTGTTTTATTATGTTATGGGGGCACTTTTAGCCAATTAAAAAATCTACACCATTTTGGGGGTAGTTCTCTTAACATAGTAGTAGATCTGGAGAAATAAAATAGTTTGCCAATGGATTTTTACTTGCATTTTCTCAAGGAAACAGCTACACCCTTTTTGGGGTGTGCTCTCTTTATATAGAAGGTGTAATTGGATTAAAATAATTTGGCCAAGGAATTCTACTTGATTTTCTCGAGGAAAGATGGATTAAGCGTTAGCATAATTGATAATATGTCATTTTGTTCTGGTATACACTATGTGCAACTTCTGTGTACATGTGCTGCAATTCCTGTACTGATGAACTGCTTGTCATTTATGGTTACAAGCTTCTATGTAACTTTGATTATTCAATTTGTTTTTCCTATTGGGACAGGAAGAAGATAACTGGAATGGTATGACACCTGGATGTGAAAACTTATAAACTAGTGTTGAACTCTTCTTATATTTTGTCTTGATGCTGTTTGATCTTCTCATTCCTTGTGCTATGGGACCTAACATGTAGTTGCTGTTTCATATTTGGAGACCTAATATGCAGTTGTTTCATCTTTGTAGCACCCTAAACTCAGACTATTTTCCACCAGAGGTCATACCTTATGAACAGTGGGTGCAGCTGAAGCCAGATTCAATCAGTTCACTTTCTGGCTGGATTAAGGGTGCATTTTGTACTGGAAAGAAGGAGATGCAGGAGTCGATACAAAAGCCACTTCATTTTGTTCTTAACACAGCTCCAATGTGTGATAGGTGTGCTTGTGGCCTGTCCTCAAATTTGGTTTTGCAATTTCTTTCAGTTTACAATGTTTGATCAGCTTTAAAACTTATACGCACATATGCATGCTCTTGAAGAAATAGACAGGAACACAAGGGGAAGCATGATACACCCTAAGTATGGTGCTACTGTTAGCAGTTTTTGGAGCAGTTCACCATTCCCCCACCCTCTGGAGTACTGGCTTGGCAGAACTACGAACCAACTATTTTTCTGCTCTCTTCTAAAATATGATCCAGTGATCCCTATAACCAGGATTCTATCGAACATTATGTACAATATCAGTCATATAATAACAACATAGTCTTCTGTTCTATTAGATGGGCTTGGCTTTAATTGTGATAGATCTTTTTTATTGTTTATAGGGTGCTGAACCTTACTCAATGAAACTTATACATTTGTTTTACGTCAGTCAATGTTCTGGATTGTGAAGGTGTGATGTTGGTTTTTTTTCTTTTGTCTAATGATGGGTCAGGCCAATAATGTTTTATAAAATGGAAAATCAGTCTATATAACTATACCATATGTTTAATGATGTTATAGTAAGTGTTCCACCGTTCTTGATGCTTTCTTGTCCTTGCATGTATCTAGCTACTAGATTGCATAATGTAGAAAGAATAAAAGCAGAGCTGCCTAGAATCTTCTACTAATGAGTATATTCTTTTCCTTTCTTTTGGATGATGGTGTTCTTTTTGATGATGGTTTTACCATGACGCCCTTAACATCAATGTTCAATATAATAAACAGAAAATTATTCCCAAGTTTCTTCTCTTTGGTGCCATGCAGGTTGGAGCTTAAAGGTAACAGATACCTGCTAGGGGAATTTTTGGAATTTAAAGGGAAGCATGAAGATGTCCAGGCCTTGCAATTTATTAAGAGATCTAAAGTTGATCGAGTGATTGTGCAAAAGATGTCTATGTTTGGGTTAGGTAGGCTCACTTGTGTTTTTTATGCTTCTTTTCAACTGATTCTTATCCTTATTTATGGACTCATCTATCCAAAGAATCGGACTTCATCCTAGTGTTCCAAGAACTGAAACTGAAAGAAAAAGACTATTAAAAAAACATTAACTCAAGTAAAGCTGGATCAAGGTCATTTGATCAAAATTCCTTGTTACTTTGCCATCCTGCATATATTCATTCAGAATGGAAATTCGAGGCAAAAGCTCCCAGATTATATGATTTGCATGAACTTTCTTTTTGTGCCCTTTCTCATGATTCATCTCCATGATCTCAAAGTCATAGTAAATCAATCTTAAGGCTTGTGTTTTGGTCCTGGGAGAAATTCTGATGTTGATTTTCTACTGCTGAAGCTGCTAACTCATTTGACATTACTGGAAGAAATGTAGATGAGTTGAAGACCACCTTCTACTGTCTCTAATTTGCTAATACAAGAGTGGACGCCAGCCCATAATCTAAAATGCGTTTTAGTATTGTACTTTGCTCTGCTGTTAGGTGCTTGCAGTTTATACTAGCTGCTCCATTTAAATGTGAAGCTGCGCCAATTTTTTTGGGCCCTTTTTTTGCTAGTATTAATTTTAGGCTGACCTTTTCCCCTCCCGAATGCAGCTCCTAAAAAACTTCAAGTTTTGTACTCTCCACGTGATTATCGAACCGAAGGAGGTTCTGCTTCCGAGTGGAAAGAGGTGACAGTTCGTTCTAGTACAGAGTTTCTGTTTCAGCCTCGGGATTCTAAAAAAGTTCGCAAAATCAAGTTATCCTCTGTTACTTCTGTGACACTGAGTGCCTAGGGATATTTCTGCAGAGAGAAAATGGTTAGTTTCAGTTTTAGTATCGCGTGGCGAATGTTATGATCCTTTGTGTCTTCTGCTCTTGTGATCTTTATTGACTTAATAATGCACTGAAATGATATTGCTTTGTCGGTAAATAACAGCCTCTCTCTTTGGGGCCATCAGATGATGCGACATGGATGGCTATTGTAAGGAGTATCTATTATTTAGTTTGTTATATTTTTGCCATCATTTCTTTAGCAATTTTCATCATAGATGTATTTATTTATTCCATTTCCATTTTCATTAATTAAAACCCTTTTTCATCACATTCTTTATTCACTGCCTCAATTAAGTCTTCAGTAAGTTTAACCTGCTCTTATTCAGTAGAGCTTTAGTTAGGATTCATGTTATGTGTGCAAACAATCTTAAGACTGTCTCTGTCCCTTTTTTTTGGCAAATTTGTTCATTTCACATATTTTAGAGATTTTGCTCATCCTTATTATTATTTCTTGTCTGAGCAATATTAACAAACCTATAGATGTGCGTCATTGTTGATGGTTGGGCTGTTTTGCCCCATTATATTTGTTAGGAATAACCGTCGTCAGCTTGGATAAATCAATAAGGAAAGATAAATGGTGATAATAACGAAATACAGTACATAGGAAGACAATTACAAACCCAATACAAGAACCGGACATCTCGTATCAATGGACTCGAGTAGTAGTAGAAAAACTCTAGAGCAAAAGCAAGAAAATCTTCTTTTCTCTTTTCTCTCTCTTTTTCACTTTCTCTCACTAGCAGCATTTACTAATCTCTTTGATTTTATAAAGTGATTGGCCGTAATCTCTCTTAGACACACTCTCCTTTTATAAGCCCTAAAGGGAGTTTTCATGCGTTTTTCATAAACCTTAAAGATGCCGGCAGTCGGTCACCCTTCAAGCAGTTCGGTCTCCCTTTGAATTTTGGCACTTTGGTCACCTCTTAGACTAGATAGTCTGGTTAGTCGCCTTAGTCTCACCCGTTTGGCTGGTCGGCTTTTGGCTCATTAGTTTGGTCGGTCATCAAGTTCTCCTGTCGATCGGTTCCCTTTAGATCGATAGTTCGGTTGGACGCCTTTCGGCCCAGCACCTGGTTGCCATGAGACTACTCCCACAAACTTGACCATGTATCCCGAGGTGGACTTTTGGGAGTCAACATATCCAGCCATGTTGGCATCAATATATTCAACCAGGCACAACTTATCGTCTCCAAAATGCAAGCACAGTTTGGAGGTTTCCTTGATATATCTCAATATCCACTTAACTACTGACCAATACTCCCTTCTGAGGTTTGACAAAAAATGGCTGATTGTGCCGACGGTATGAGTAATGTCCGGTCTTGTGCAAACCATAGCATGTATCAAGTTACCTACGGCTGAGGAGTAGGGTACACCTCTCATGCTTGCCTTCTCATCATCCGAGGAAGGACATTGCCAGTTGCTTAGCTTAAAATGTGCCAATTGAGTGCTCATCGGCTTTGACTTCTCCATATTGAAACGCTGGAACACCTTCTCAATGTAGCCCTCATAAAACAACTATAACTTCATTGCCTTGCGGTTGCGAAATATCCTGATACCTAGAATTTTCTTTGTCGGCCCCAAATCATTCATGGCAAATGCCTTCCCGAGCTACTGCTTTAACTTCTTGACTCTGGAGGTATCTCATCCGACAATCAGCATATTGTCCACATAAAGCAGAAGAATAATAAAGTTGTCTTAAAAAAACCAGTGCACAAAGATGTAATGGTCCGAAGTAGTTTTTCGGCACCCTTAACTAATCATAACAGATTTGAACTTTTTATACCATTGTCTCGGAGCTTGTTCCAACCCATATATGCTTTTTCTCAAACGATACACCAGTCATTCCTTCCTCTTGACTCGAAATCTCTCCAACTGCTCCATATTAATTTTCTCCTCAAGGTCATCATAGAGGAACATCGTCCGAATATCCAACTATTTCACTTCCAAGTCAAGAACAACGGCCAATCCAAGCACCACTCGGATTAAAGACATCTTCACAACCAGGGCAAAATTCTCATTAAAATCAATGCCCTTCCACTGGTTAGAGCCTTTTACCACCAGTCTTGCCTTATACCTTGGTTGTGGGTTGTTTTCATCAGCTTTTAGGACCCACATGTTCTTCAACGTGTGCTTCCCCTTTGACAACGCAGTCAGCTCAAAAGTGTGATTCTTATGTAGTGAACTTATCTCATACTGCATAGTCTCTATCCACTCCATTCTGTGCTCATCTTTTATAGCTTCCTCAAAACTTTTAGGTTCCCATCCATCCATGAGTATTACATACTGATCAGCCGATAGACGAACAAAGGGTCTTCGATCTCTTGAGGATTGCCAGAGTGAAACAATCTCGGCCGGTTCGGCAA
>JAOVVI020006972.1:0-15199 GCA_028571085.2 Nepenthes alata | reverse complement strand
AGGTTTTTATTTTTGTTAGGCATGCTTTGTTGTATTATATATTTTTCGTCCTCGGGTAGTGTTGAAGCGTGTAATGTCAAGCAGAAGCAATAATGACATTTGCCGGCTTCACTATTTTCCAACCTGTGTAATCGATTTTCTCCCGTTCCCATCGTCCTTTTCCTCCTTCCATCCTCCTCTTCACTCTGCTTCCAGTTTTTATATGGTATTAGAGATTATGGAATCACATCGAAATACTTTAGACAATAAGTCAAACACCGACAACCCAACTTCTGATTCCATCCAAAATCTCTTGCGCTTTCAAAACCTTTCCAATCCTACAAATCCTTTCCAATTGAAGGTCGGTAATTGTCCGGCCGTTACCTTGGATGCCAATTTGCTCACGGCAAACAACTATTCTACTTGGTCTAGGACCATATGTCAAGCTTTGAGGGCTAAAAACAAATTCCAATTCATTCATGGTACCGTTCCTAAACTCATTGATTCAAACGATCCCCTTTTTTAAGCTTGGAGATGATGCAATGACATGGTGGTATCATAGATACAAAACTCTATTATACCATCTATCAAATCTAGTATTGTTTTTGTTGATGATGCTTCCAAAATCTGGAAGGAATTGCATGACCGTTTCACTCAGCAAAATGGGCAACGCATTTTCCAACTAAAAAAATTCCTGGCAGGTCTCTTGTAAGAACAAGATTCGATAAGTTTATATTATGGAAACTGAAAACGATTTGGGATGAACTCCTCATATATGTCCCTCTCCTAGATTGTGAATGTAGCAAATTAAAAGTGCTTATCGAGCGCTACCAGAGGGATTGTGTTATACAATCTTTAATGGGTTTAAATGATTCTTATACTAATGTTCGAGATCAAATTTTGTTGATGGATCCCCTTTTATCTGTCAACAAAGTCTTCTCTATTATTCAACAATAAGAAAGATAATATCAAATGTTGTCCACTGTCCACCCCTCAGAAATGATAACTTTACGGATTATTGGTAACACTAAAAAAGCCATGAAAAACAATCATATGTGAAAGAAAGATATGCCTTTTTGTATTCATTGTCGTATCCCAGGACACACTTTACAACAATATGTTAAGATTGGGAACGCTGATATGCCTATATGTACTCATTGTAATAAACATGGACATGTTATTGATAAGTGTTATCAACTTCACGGTTTTTCTCCCAATCACAAGCTATATGGTAAGTATGGGACTACAGTTCTTTTGGCCAACCATTCGAGCTTCACCACCATTTCTGACCACGAGGCTAATGAGGATGACAAATGTGCATTGACCAAGGTATAGTTCAACCAACTCATAAATCTTATTCAATCAAAAGATCCTGCAGCGCCTTCTTAAACGGCCAAACAAATTTCATCTCTTTTTGATCCCATTAGTGATTAATAAAAAACGGCTAACATAACTACCACTGATTTCTACTCTGTTTCTTCTGCTTATAATGGAAAGGATATCTGGATACTTGACAACACGGCCGTAGATCATATGATCTGCCCATCCTTATAACTTCGTAAGGAGATACCTATCCTAGTTTTGTTAAACTTCCTGATGGAAGTAAAGCTCCTGTTTCCCATATTAGAGTTGTTAAACTGACCAACAAGATAACACTGCAAAATATTTTATGTATTCCCTCTTTCACATTTAATTTGATTTTTGTGAAGCATCTTACTAATGCTCTCGGCTGCTATATGTTTTTCTTCCCTGATATTTTCCTGATTTAAGACCTTACCTCCTGGACAATGATTGGGATTGGTGAAGAGAAAAACGATTTACATTATCTGATGCATAATGAAGTTCATCCAAACACCTTGGCTGACTTTCTCTCCAAATTTTCCAATCACATCATGAAGCACTCTACTAATTTTGTTTCATTGCGAGTTGACATTTGACATTATAGATTATGTCACATTTCACATTTTAGGATAAAACTGATACATGATCCTTTTGTAAAAGGAGTATTGTATTTTATTAATGATAATCCATATTCTATTTGTCACATGGCTAAACAACATCGCCTTTCTTTTACTCCCAACACCCATAGGTCGCACACCTTGTTTGTTCTGATGCATTGTGACTTATGGAGACCATTCTCAAAAATATCTTATGATGGACATAAATAATTCTTGACTATCGTGACGATTTTTCAAGAAGTACTTGGATTTATCTTTTGAAATAAAAATCTGACACAAAATTGTGCTTAAAAGCTTTTTACAATCTTGTTACGACACAATTCAATGTCAATATTAAAGTTATTCGTACTGATTATGGATCTGAATTTTATCTGGAAGTTTTCTACAGTAAAAGGGGTATTGTCCATCAATATAGTTGCGTAAAAACACCACAATAAAATAATATTGTTGAACGTAAACATCAACATTTATTAAATGTAGTTAGAGCAATTAGATTTTAATCGGGACTTCTCTTAAAGTTCTCAAGTGATTGCGTTCTTACTACTACCTATATTCTAAATAGAATTCCTACTCTATTGCTTGGCAATAAGACTCCATATAAAATTCTATTTGGAGTCAAATCAAGTTATGATAATTTTTAAATATTTGGTTGTTTATATTTTGCTTCCACCATTTCTCATGAACGGAAGAAATTTAATTCCAAAAGTAGAACCTGTATATTTTTAGGATATCCTTTTGGTATTAAAGGTTATAAATTATTTGATTTGTATAGCAATATCACATTTTATTCTCGGAATGTCATTTTTTATGAGAATATTTTTTCCTTCCAGAAAAACATTATTAAATCTGCTCCTAATGTTCAACCTGATATAATGCCTCCTGCAATGACAAATAATGATCATCTTTTCCTGAATCAACAATCATCTTCTATCTCTGACTTAGTTCTTAATCCTGTCACTATTCCTACACCAAATAGAGACCAACCTTCTGCTGATCATCACCAGAGTGAAGAACAATTCGGTTTACCCTTAGTCCATGGCCGGCTGCAAGATAATCAGGAGCCTTTGAGCAATAACTCACAACCTCGTGTATCCACCAATCCTATCATAAATATTCAATCTCCAGCGGGAGATAACACTCCTGTTTATAGAACCAATAGAGTTAGGAAAGCTCCTCAATATTTGAAGGATTTTCATTATCATCAGGTGTCTCAAACTACACCCATCCACTCAAAAGTTTAAATTTCTCCACGTAAACCTTATGCCCTAGAAAATTGCATATCATATAAAAAATTATCTCCCGACTATAGTGCTTTCTCATCTTTCATCTCATCTCAAATAGAACCACAAACTTATGCTTAAACCATTTGCGATCCCAATTGGCGCAAAGCCATTAATGATGAGTTGAATACTTTAGAACTTAATAAAACCTGGATTATTACCAATTTACCTTTAGGAAAGAAAGCTATTGGATGTCAATACGTATTTAAATTAAAATTTAATAACAATTGGAGTATTGAAAGATATAAGTGTCAATTAGTGGCTAAAGGATACACATAACAAGAAGGGGTAGATTACCACGAAACTTTTTCTCATGTTGCTAAACTTACAATTGTATGATACCTCTTAGCTGTAGCTATCATTAAAGGATATCATCTATATCATTTTGATGTTAATAATGTTTTTTTGTATAGAATTTTAAATGAAGAAATTTGTATGTAACAACTTCCCAGTTATACCAAAGCAAAACCCCATTAGGTATGCAAGTTGTTGAAAAGTATATATGGTCTTAAACAAACTTTCAGACAATGGTATTCAAAACTATCTACTTTCATTGTTGCCTTTGGCTTCATTCAATCCAAAGTTGATTACAGTTTATTCACTAAGTAAGATAATAAATCTTTTACAATTCTTCTTGTATATATTGATGATATCATTGTTGCAAGTAATTGCTTGGATTCTATTGCCTCTATCAAATCTTTTCTAAATCAGGCTTTCAAAATTAAGGATCTTGGTGTTCTATGATATTTTCTTGGTATTAAAGTAGCGCGATCAGCAAAAGGTATACATATTTGTCAAAGAAAATACACCATTAATATTTTACCTGATTCTGGCACTATTGGTATTAAACCTCTTAAACTTCCAATGGATCAAACTTGAGACTGAGTAAGCAAACCGGGGTGATGCTACAAGACCCAAGTGAGTATAGAATACTCATCAGCCGTCTTCTTTATCTAATAGTCACAAGACCAGACATATCTTATGCAATATAAATTTTAAGCCAACTCAAGAATCAGCCTACTTCTAACTATATGAATGCTGCATATCAAATTTTATGATATCTGAAACTAAATGTAAGACAATGAATATTATTTTTCTGTACCTCTAACATACACTTAAGAGTCTTTTGTGATGCAAATTGAGTCTCTTGTCCAGACACGTGGAGATCCATTACGGATTATTGTATTTTTCTTGAAAATTCTCTTATTTCATGAAAATGCAAGAAATAGTCAGTGGTCTCTCGCCCCTCAGTTGAGGCAGAATATAGATCAATGGCCACAACTTGTTGTAAATTATCTTGACTGCATTATATTTTGAATGTTTTGCAGGTTTTCCATCCTGATGCAGCAAATCTATATTGTGATAATTAAACGGCTATGCACATTACAACAAATCCTGCTTCTCATGAACGACTAAGCACATTGAGCTGGACTGCCATCTCATCCATGATAAAATTTAAGAAAGGGGTGTTTTAAACATCACATCACTACTCATAATTAGTTGGCGGATATATTCACCAAGATTGTATCTTCACATCGTCTAAATGCTCATTTGTCCAAGATGGACATTATCAATATATATGCTCCACCTTATAGGAGCGTATTAAAAAATATATAATCTTTTTATTTTGTAAATATTGTATTGGGATAGTTATATTTTATGGTGGTTGTATTTTAGTTAAGATTTTATTTCTTTGTATATCGTAGATGATATTACCTTCCTTGCAGGTAATATTCCTTTGTATATTTTTGTTATGAGATTTTGTACATGAGGTATATTATTAGGTTTTTATTTTTGTTAGGCATGCTTTATTGTATTATATATTTTTTGTCCTCGAGTAGTGTTGAGGCGTGTGATGTAAAGAAGAAGCAATAATGATATTTACCGGCTTTGCTGTTTTCCAACTTATGTAATCGATTCTCTCCCGTTCTTATCGTCCTCTTCCTCCTTCCATCCTCTTCTTCACTCTGCTTCTAGTTCTTACAGCTAATGTGTCCTTTAGCGCATGTTGTGATGGGAAGATAATGGTCAGTCGAGCAGAATCGAGTCGGACAAAATGATTAACACAAAAACACACACAATAGAGGAATATGAGAGAGAATAATAACATAATTTTACATAGAAAACTCTCTTCTAAAATAAAAAAAATTATGGGATACTTAATTCACAAACAATCTCACTGTGTGAATGTTGGTTACAAAAATTTCTTTGGCTACATAAGCTCTCGGATAGCTAAAAATAGAAATAAGAGTAAGAATATAAGAGTAAAGAATGATTACTCGTTGTTCTCTCTTACGTTTTTCTTCTTATCACTTCTCTACTCTTTGCTTGCATATCCAACATGCATATATATACAAATTTAACCTAGCGGCTGCCTACCTAGTAGGTAGGTTACATGTGTGCAAAACCTGCTACCAACTCTGTAACCTGCCACCAACTCTGTCACCTACCACCAACTCTGCCACCAACTCTACTAAGTACCACTCTACCAGGAGGAGTTAACCTGCTTTACCATACTACTGCCAACTCTGAGAGTTAACTTTCCTTTTCTGAAAAACTGATTGCGCAAATGTTACATGTGTTACAGTCCCTAGGCGTTGACTAAAGCCCTCGGATATCATCCAATGTCCTCGGACATTATGCAAAGTCCTCAAACGTTATTCAAAGATCTCGTCCATTATAAAAATTTCTCGGCCCCTTATTAAGGACTTCGTCTATTATGCAAAGTCCTCATTCAAATACAATCGCTCAAGCCTTTATTCATTCCGGCCAACTTTCAGGGATTTTTCACATGGGAGTAATCCCAATAAATTTTTTCTCACGACCGTATGGGAATTAGATTCGTCAGACTAGCTATGTCATAATAAGTTTCAAGCTTTCCTTTGGACAATACATTTGTCATCATGTCCGCACCATTTTCTTCAGTTCGGACTTTCTCCAACGACAACTGTTCCGAGTCAACAATATCTCTCATCTAATGATATCAAATATTAATATGTTTTGATCTCAAATGGAATGAAAAATTCTTGTAAAAATATATGACACTTTGGTTGTCACAAAGTACCACGTATTATTTCTCCTTGAAGCCTAGTTCTTGGATAAACTTCATCTACAACACTTCCTTGCTTCTATCACTACAATAAATTCGACATCAGTGGTGGAGAGAGCAACGCACTTTTACAGCTTTGATTACCAGGAGACGACACCTCCTGCAAGCTTGACTATGTACCCTTATGTGGACTTCCTGTTGTTAATATCACTTGCTATGTCAGTATCAGTACATCCGACCAAAAGAGGCTTATTACTTCTAAAGCACAGGCACAATTTAGAAGTTCCTCGGATATATCTCAAAATTTACTTTACTGCTGACCAATACTCCTTTCCCAGATTTGATAGGAACCGGCTAATAATGCCAACCGCATGTACAATGTCCGGCCTCGTGTATACCATAGCTTACATTATGTTACTACAATCAATGAATAAGATACGTCTCTCATGGCAGCCTTTTCGTCATCCGAGGTCGGACACTGCCTATTGGTCAATCTGAAATGGTTGGCCAGTGAGATACTCACTGACTTGGACTTCTTTATTTTAAAGTGTCAGGGTACTTTCTCAATATAGCTCTCTTGGGACTGCTAAGATTTTTTATCCTTACGATCGTGAAATATTTTGATACCGAGAATCTGTTTCGTTGGCCCAAATTCTTCATGACAAAGGATTGCCCAAGCTGTAACTTTAACTCTATAATTCGAGTACCGTTTTACCTGACAATCAGCATATTGTCGACAAAAAATAGAAGGATGGTGAGTTCATGCTCGGAGAATCTCTATACAAAGACACAGTAATTAGAAGTAGTCTTGTGATATCCTTGACTGACCATGACAGATTTAAATTACTTGTACCACTGTCTTGGAACCTGTTTCAGTTCGTACAGGCTCTTTCTCAGACGACACATCAGTCATTCCTTCCCCTTGACCTGAAATCCCTCAAGTTACTCCATATAGATTTCCTCCTCAAGGTTTCCGTGGAGGAATGCCATCAAGACATCTAGCTGTTCCACCTCCAAATCTAGTACAACGGCTAAACCAAGTACCAGACAAATAGAGAAAATTTTTAGAATTTGGGTAAAAATTTTATCAAAGTCAATCCCTTTACGCTGGTTAAAATCTTTTACCACCAATCTTGCCTTGTACCTCGGTTGTGAAGTACTTTTCTTGATCTTCAGATAGAAAATCCACTTATTTTTAGGGCTCTCTTTTCCCTTGACAATTCAGCCAACTCAAACGTATGATTCTTAAGTAATGAGCTCAACTCATCCAACATGGCCTCCTTCCATTTTACACTATATTCACGTTCCATAGCTTCTTTAAAGCTCCCTGACTCTCCTCCACCAGTGAGTAAAACATATTCACTGGCAGACAAGTGAACAGATGGTCGTCGTTCCCTTGAAAATCTTCATACAGTAGCCTCCTCGCCCGACTGAGGAGTGACATCATCCACGTTTACATCCGACGCTGGTATTTCCTCACTACCATCTCTAGCCCTACCTTGGCCATCAACCTCTTGACAAAAAGATGTCAGTCGGACAATATCAACACTTACCTTGTTAGTCCAACTGTTATCTGATACTGCCTTCTTTTCTTTCTCAATATTTTTAATGGTATCTCCTTCAATGAAGACCACACCACTCGGCCGGACAAGCTTTTTGCCAACGAGGTCATAAAACTTGAATTCAAATTTATCTTCCCTATAACCCAGAAAGACGCATTGCATCATCTTTTGCTCTAACTTAGTCTTTTCATCCTTCAGGATGTGAATAAAAGCCTTACACCCAAACGTTCGAAGGTGGTCATAAGATTGCTCTTTTCCAAGCCACATCTTCTCTGGTACTTCTCCATTCAATGGTCTGCTAGGAAACCTATTGATGATATAGGCTACCGTCCTCAAGACTTCTACCCAAAAGGTTTCGGAGAGCTTTGCCATAGAGAGTAGGTACCGGACTCTCTCCATTAATGTGCGGTTCATCCGCTTAGTCACACCAGTCAATTGTGGCGTCTTTGGTGGCTTCTTCTGATGTCGAATGCCATGAGACCAATAGTAGGTATCAAACACCCCAATATACTCTCTACTATTGTCACTTTGGATGCACTTTAGCTTTCTTCTAATCTGTCGTTCAATTAGAGCATAAAAATGCTCAAATACTTCGAGAACTTGATCCTTGGTCTTAAGTGGGTACACCCACAGCTTCCTCAAGCAATCATTAATGAACGAGATAAAATATTATATACCGCCGAGCGACTTCTCCTTGAATGGCCCACACACATTAGTGTGTACGAGCTCAAGTACCTCGACCTTCTTGGATGGTGAGTCTCCTCGGAACAAGACTCGACGTTATTTCCTGGCTATGTAGTGAGGACAAGTCCTCAGGCCGGTTTCCTTCACTCCTAGGATAAAGCCTTTTCTGGCCAGATTACTCATTCTCTTTTCACTCATGTGACCCAGGTGACGGTGCCACAAATCAGTGGACCCCTTACTGCTAGCAATATTTATTTTTTCGGCCGTAGTAGATATAATACCCCGAATAATTTTAATTTTATTATTTAGTTGGGATAATTATTTTTAATAATTTTAGACTTAAAATTTTATAATTCGGGTAGAAAATATAAGCTCTAAATATATGGACTGTTGAATTGGTCCCAAATATTTGGGCCTAATAAATTTAGAGTGTTGGATTGATAAATTGGATTAAATATTTGGGTCACTAAATTAAATTTAGTTTAATTAATAAATATAAATATAATAATAATAATAATAATAATAATATTATTATTATTATTATTATTATTATTATTATTGATCATAATCATAATAATATGAACTTGACCAAAGAAGGAAAGAAATGAGAAAGAAAAGGAGAGAAAGGAAAGGAAGAAAAAGGGGAAGAGAGAGGGAGGGAGGCGCGGTGACAGATCGCCGACAAAGGAGGAAGAAAATTGGCACTCCAAATGAAAACCCAATGGAACCATAAACCAACCCTTTCGTTATTTAAGAAAAGGGCAATGCAGGAAAGGAGTAGCCGCTGTCTGGAGTTATGGTCGCCGTCGCCGCTTTGGGCCCGGAGGTGTGCCATCAACGTTCACCGTTAGTGGCCATTGTCGCTGCATTGCCGTCGTCAGCCTGTGCCGTCACCACCGCAAGCCCTGGCCACCATTAAACCCTCGCCACCTCTGTTCAATCAAGCAAGTGAATTTCCTCTTTGTGTCATTTCTCTTCCTGCTCTGCAAAATAAATATTTCTCTATTACA
This sequence comes from Nepenthes alata, assembly GCA_028571085.2. Lineage (NCBI taxonomy): Eukaryota > Viridiplantae > Streptophyta > Magnoliopsida > Caryophyllales > Nepenthaceae > Nepenthes > Nepenthes alata. The sequence continues at coordinate 5,677 of JAOVVI020006972.1, read as the reverse complement.
ATCTACTCCTCTTCTTCCAATTTTTATGATGCGGTTGAAATTTGGTATATGTGAAAATTGAATCGAGAATAGAAATAGAGAGCGATGCTCTATTCTGGGTTCCCGATTCAGAACAGTGAGTTGATGAGTCACATGGAGCTGTGGCTTTGGAATTAACTTATGTTATGAATTCATTTGCTTAATTAAGAAAATTGAGTTTCCTAATTGTGTGTGCGATGCTAGAATCTGGTGAGAAAACAGATCCTTGTGCTCTGCCAGTTGATTTTGGTGTATAATCAATTTTGGTATTTTATACGGAATACGGATGCACATTTGTACGTGTAGATGCGTATGTTTGGGTAAAAGTATGTGTGTGCAGATATATGTACATGCTTATTGTGTACTGTGTGTGGGAGCGGTGTGGTGTTTCTGCAGTGGGTGTATGTGTGCATCAGTGTGGCTATGCATGTGTGTGCGTAGCAGTGGGAAGGTGTGAGATGACGTGGGTGTGATCCGTTGGGTAGCCGTGTGTGTGCGTACACTATGTGGGGGAGCAGTGCAGTGCGCTGGTGTTGTGTGTGGGTGTAATCGGGTGTTGGTAGTGTGGCTGTGCGTGGGTCTATATCTGTGTTTGTGTTGTGGGCTGTGTGTGTGGGCTAGGTCTACAGCTGCTTATGTGTGGGTATGTGAGCAGTGTGTGTGTGGTCTGGTCAGTAGCCGTGTGTGAGTGTGATGGTGGGTGTTGCTGTGTGCGTGTGAGGTTGTTGGTGTGCAGTGTGAGTTGTGGCAGAGCTGCTGCCGTGTGTGCAACCATGTGTGTATGAAAGTGCGTTGCAGAGAGTGTGTATATATATATATATATATACATGGGTTGTAAATAAATATATAGGTGTTCATGTATGAGTATATGTATATGTATGAGAATAAAGATGAAAAGATGAGTAGAAGGCATTTACAGTATGTATATGTTGTATTTATAAATATATATTGTCCTATGTTCGGAGCTATGTATGTATATTGTTTGCTGATTTTATGAAGAAATTAATATTGCTGATTAATTAATTGGAACCTTGCAAAATTATTTGGGAATGAAATTTGAATAAAAGTAAATATTGTTGGCCTTAATTTGAGGTATCGTACCGAAATAATATGGAATGATAGTTAAATGGTTGAACTAAATAAAATATAATATATCTCGGTTTGAGGTTATCTATTCTTCGTGCCGTGATAAATTTCTTTGTGTTAGATTTGTTGGCGTGAGTACGGTCCTTGCCAGTACCGAATGACAGTTCCATCATTGTAGTTGCAAAGCCTTCTTTGCATTATACTTGATGGTGTAAGTATTTGGATTGTTGGCTTCATACGGTTAATGTTAAAGAGAGCGTATAAAAACACTAAGGTATCTAATCGAATGAGAGGCTACGGTACCTTAACGTGGTCTACATTTATCCGATACTGATTTTCGTATCTTGGTGAAAATGAGGTATACTGATTATTGTGGATGGATGCTTATAGCCACGTGACCATTATAGGAGATGATATCAGCAATATCAGTTGACAAGGGGTATTACGGATGGTATCGGCATGCTACAAGTACAGCCTCTGGGAGGATTGTAGGGATAGTTGGATATCATAGATAATCTCATTGTATTTACCCAACCGTTGGGGTGTAAATACGTGGTTTTTGGTTCACGGTGGCATAATAAAGTCCAAGGAGATTCATTGTGATATTAGTTATTGTTCATACCTCATGAGTTTAAGATTCGGTGGAATCCACGAGTTATAATTGGTAGAATCCACGTGTCAGATTTTTTGATATCCAGATTCAGTAAAATTCATATTGTTTATTAATATTTGATATTCAGGTCGTTCACGCTGACATTCAGACCAGGGAACCCCTACATATCTTTTGATGTCGGATTTTGGGGGGTTTTCACATGTTATTGGCAATCTTGTTATCTTTGTCATATAAGGGTCCGGGAAGACCAATCTTGCTTTTGGTTTGAGTCGTGTTTAGACGTGTTGTGGCTTCTCGGATATAGTTAGATTATTATAGAAATATTACAACCATTATATCCGAGATATTTATTATTTATTTAGTATTTTTTATTATTATCATTTGTGGGCTTTGACTCACCCTTGTATTTTATTGGTTCCAGAGTAGACAGGTTGACAGTTGGATAAAAGAGATCGAGTGTTGTTGGATAGACACCAAATAGAGATGACCTCAGAGATTGAGGCTTCCACGGTAGAGACTTAAGATTTTGTTGGTTCAATTGTTGTTTAACTTTTTTTAGAGTTTCTTTATGAGGATTGATATTTTAGGACATCGATGTCATTTATTGTAGTTATTTATTACTATTATGGATATTTATTTAATGATACACTTATGATTAATTATTGACGGTGTCTTAAATGATAGTATTGAGTTCATTTGAGTTATTTGATGACACGTAACTGATAATTTCGGATGATTCGAGATTTTTTCCGTGACGGTCCGAGTCGGGTTCACGGGATCCGAGCTTGAGTCGTCATAGTAAAGGCTTGCAACACGTATAGTCCAGAGACATTTCTTCTGCGGGCAACGACCAGAGAACCTTTAGTCAACTTACACGCCCCTTTGGTGAAGATGTTGCAAAAGCCCTCATCATCCAATCTGCTTGCCGAGATTATATTCATACGAATGTCTAGGATGTGTCAAACATTCCTCAACAATAGTCGGGTCCCATTATTAGTAACGAGAGACACATTGCCACAACCAACTACCTTTGACGTCTCTTTATTTTCTATCTTTAATACTCCAAAATTACTCAGAGTATAAGATGAAAAGAGCTCCCTTCGAGACGTGACGTATAGGGACGCTCCAGTGTCCACTACTCAATTAGTCTCCTACTTGGCCATATTCACCACATCATTCATGTCACAAGTTAATATGAGGTCTCCTCCAGTGACAACAGAGACCGTGGCCTTCTCTTTACCTTATCCCTTTTCGCCTTTGTTCTCATTTCCTTCTCCATTGTTGTCACGTCTCCACTTATAGCAGTGCTTCTTAATGTATCCCTTCTTACCACAATAGTGGCACTCAAGATTATGATATCTTGAACGAGACTTGCTCCGCCCTTTTTCTTCAGATTTTGGGCCACGCCCTTTACTCCTCCCCTAGACTCCATGACTAATAGTCGAAGTGTTGAGAGGAAGAGGTGGCCTACGACCAACGTTTCATCTCCTCATTTAGTACGACTCTTTTTACCATCTCAACGATCACCATGCCATTTAGAGCAATATCTGCAATGGTGATCCGTATCTCCTCCCAGGAGTCCGATAGGGTCATGAGGAGCCACAGTCCCAACACTTTATCGTTAAACTTTATGCCCATACCGTTTAATCGGTCAACATACCCTTGAAATTCATTCAAGTGATCGACAATGGGCGTCCCCTCCTTATATTTCACTTGCATCGGCTTGTTCAAGTGAAATAATTTATTGTTGCTGGTTTTAGAAGTATAGAGAGTTTCTAACTTCTCCCACAATATTTTCGCATCCGTGTCATTTCGGATGTGATTATACACATTGTCGTCTACAAACTGTCGGATATAGCTGCAAACCTGCTTGTGTTCAAAGCCCCACTCTTCCTCAGATTTCACCTCAAGCTTTTACGCTGTGAACACAGGAAGATGCATAATTTTTATAAATAGCAGGTCAACCATCTTGCTCTTCCATGTATCATAGTTTTTGCTGCTCAGACAAATCATCTTGTTTCCTATCTCCATTGGTTTCAGCAAAGTTTAATACCAACCCAAAACACCGTGACTTTGATGTCACTTGATAGGAAAATAATGGCTAGTCGAACAAAAATGAGTTGGACAAAATGATTGACATAGAAACACGTACAATAGAGGAATATGAGAGAGAGTAAAAATATAATTTTACATAGAAAATTCTCTTCTAAAATAAGAAAAAAATTATGGGACACTTAATATACAAACAATCTCACTATGTGAATATTTGTTGCAAAAACCCTTTTAACTACACAAGCCCTTGAAAAGTTGAGAATAGAAACAAGAGCAATAATATAAGGGTAAAGAATGACTACTCATTGTTATCTCTTATGTTTTTCGTCTTCTCATTTTTTTACTCTTTGTTTGCATGTCCAGCATGTATATATATACAAATTTGACCTGGCGGTAGGCTACATAGTAGGTAGGTTGCGTGTATGCCACGAACTCTGTCACTAACTCTGTTAAGCACCATTTTATCAAGAGAAGTTGATCTGCTCAATCAATTAGTTGCCAATTCTGAGAGTCAACTTTTCTTTTTTGAAAAGCTGATTGCACAGACGTTGCAGGTGTCATAGTCCCCAAACGTTGACCAAAATTCTTGGATATCATCCCATTACCTCAGGCATTATGCAGAATTTTCGGACGCTATTCAGAGACGTCATCCATTACACAAATTTCTCGGCCCCTTATTAAGAACTTCGTCCATTATACAAAGTCTTTGGTCAAATTCAACCACTCGAACCTTTATTCATTCTGGCCAGCTTTCAGGGATTTCCCACACGGGAGTGATCCCAACATGCTGCTAGCAAGAGATCTTTTGTTTTTGTTAAGACTGTTACCCAATAACCAACCTCGACCATTTAGATGGTAGTATTATTGAAAACTAGGGTTAAAAACCTTCTTCTCTAAGTAGGTATGTATTGTGTTGCAGAAGTGACTTCCAACAACCTCCTTGCTAACTCCCCACGAGGAATACGAACTCAAGAGGCGTCCATCACCCCGTCCAACGCAAAACCATGGCCGTTTGATTAGGATTTTACAGCCTACGCGTGTTTAACGTGTGATATAAGGTGGGTCATCCAATTTTAATTTTAATCAGATGGTTACGATTAAATCTAACAGTATAAAATCTCAACTGCCCGTTTTGGTTAATCTAACGGCTAAACATTCCGTGTACAATAACCCTAATTTAAACCTTTTTCATCTTTCCCTCCTGAAGCCCTGCAGTCTCCTCTTGTCTCCTTTCCTCTCCAGCTTCAATCTTTGGTCTCTGGTGCTTCACTCCAAATCTCCGGCGGCCAGCGCTCGAATCCGTCCTCTCTGTCTCCGACGACGCTCCAAATCTCTGGCGGATGCGCAGTAAACCCCATTCGAGCTATTGCTGCGTTTCTATTCTTTTTCCCTCCTCTCTGTTTCTCTCGTCTGCCTCCTCTTCTTCTTATTTTTCATTTAACCGGCCGTCATTAATTGCCGTCGGCCGTTCCTCTTCCTCGACCGTTTCTTCGTCCTTGAATATTCGGTGGATGTTTTCTTTTTCATTTGCATATTTGAAGGTAAAAGTTGAGATTTCTTCCGCCCTGATGAGATTCAAACGAAATGTGACCCGGGGCCTGTGTTTTATTTTGTTTGCGAAAATACGGTGATGGTGGGTAAGTTTGCTAAGTAAATCTTTGATAAAGAAATTAAAAAACTATATTCAAATGCAAAGAGTCATTACCATAAATAGATATACTATTGACTCTTCATCTGAAAAACAATGGTTCTGTTTTTTTTTATTTCTTTATTGTGTTTTAGTTTTCAATCATTTTCTTTGTTTTTTCTAAGTTAAATCTAGAGTTTAATGGCGGATGTCACGGTGGTAGATTATGTTCGCTTCCACTTTTGAATGCTATGCCTGTTTTAAATTTGTTAGGGTGCCGC
>JAOVVI020006970.1:0-15201 GCA_028571085.2 Nepenthes alata | reverse complement strand
CATGAGGGTGCTTTAAAATATGACTGTTTATCTAAATTTTTTGACCCTTTTCTTATTGTGTGAGTTGTGTGCTCCCTTTTTACAGGGACATCTATGATTGTTAATATTTATTATTTTTAATTGAGATATTATTACCCTTATTTTTATTATTATGATGTTAAACATATAAATAATATTTTATGTGGATGATGTTACTTATTCTTATTAAATATTGAACAATAAATAGGAATACCAACTATTTTATATAACATATTTATTTGTTTATATATATATTTTTAAGAAAAATAGTATAAAGTAAATATTATTAACAAACCTAATACATGTAGTATCGTGTATTTATGTTAAAAAAAGTAACATTAAATTATAATATTATCTTAATTTTTATACAAAAATGACGTGACAAACTCTAGAAAAAGAAAATACAAACATAAACTTTATTAAATTAAATATCTTTAAATTTTAAAATAGTTTAGTTGTAAAGAAATTAATAAAAATAAACAAATATAAAAAATAAGTGTTAAATGAAGAAACTAATAAAGATATTTATCTTTACATAAATATCAAATTTTAAAATAAAAAAAAATTATAATGTTAGACTTCTGAAAAATTAGTAAAGTAGTCGTATTGATAACATTTTTTGATAACTAATTTTTTAATTGTTAGAAAAGCCAAACAACATATCACCTCTAATGATGATAAAAAAAAAAAGCTAAACGGCATCGTTTTGGTTACTCAAATTAAGATATAGGCTTTCTTGATTAGTCAGTAATTGAACTGCATTAGGGCTGGTCCTTGAATAAGACGAAGGCCATCTCCATCGGATCAGTGGCCTATACTTCATAATGGTTTTTTTTTTCAGAAATATTAAACAAAAATTTAACTTTAAATATATAATCTAAACTCAATATGAAATAAAAACTATTTGATAATATTAATATAATCTTTTACTAATTATGTAAACAATATAATTTGTCAAACCTTACCAAATCTGAAATTCACTGGGCCTAATTATTTCATATCTCAAAATATCAAATAACTTATTAAGTACATATCATTAATATAGAAACTTACATATATAAATGGTTTTATTTATTTGGATAGTCTTGTCTTGGACATAATGAATCTAAACTCTATGGATATTTTTAGTAGATTTAGTATTTTATTTCCAAAATTAAAATCATAATTCCATAATAATTATTATTATTATATGTAATTATTTGTTACCTTTTATATATTAGTTTCTTAATTTTTTTTATATATCATAAATTCCGATGTTATATAAATATGTAATCTGTTAATCACAAATCAACACAAGTAACAACTTAATTTAAAAATTATCGCTCTGCTATAGCTATTTGATTCTGCTATCAGTCTCAGCAAAAGAAGTAGATTGAAAAAACATTCAGTTCGTTCAATCATCTTACAATTTTCTTAACTCCAACGCCTCTCAGGTAAATGCGTATTTATTTATTTACTTTTTGAAGTATTTTTCAATTTGGTTGAACAAAAAATAATCTAAGCTGGCAATTATATGGTTATCTTTGATGTTTAATAGCAAACTTTTCTTTGATGTTTATTTTAATAGTAAATTAAGTACGTAGAAGTTTGTGATATTTAGTTACATGCAAAATTTTCTCATTCTAAATCAAATTAATAGATTTTGCAGAGGGAGCAAAAATTAAAAGGGTGACAAAATGCCGGAATGTTATTAAACCTTGCCGTGAGTAAATCGGAAATCAAAACATTAAAAAAATGATTTTTAATTTTCAAATAATCATATCGTAATGTTGACAAAATACTAAATTTCCATGTACTTTGTTTTGAGGCAATGTGGTTGTAATAATATATTAATTTTATTATATGAATGAAATTATAGAGTTTATAATATATCTTGAAATATCAATGCATGATTGTTGTGGCAAAAGTAGGAGTAAAAAAACTATGAAAACTTTAATTTCTATTCAGTGAAAATTTAATATATATGTATATCAATTTTGAATTTTATTGATTTTTTAAATTTCAAAGAAAAATTAAAAAAAAAAGATTTTTTTAAAAAAATTTTCGGGGTAAACAGACATATTCAAATTTATTTTAAAATTTGAATATTTTTTAAGAAAATTTGTTTAAAAAACAAATATCTCTGATTATTTTTTTGGCGGGGGTTAATTAAAGAGACCCCAAATAATTTTAATGAGATGCAAAGTAAAAGCAAAAAATACGGATCAGATTTACCTGTTATTTAATTTGGATTTATTTTGTTGGGATATTCATCCCTGGGTTTCCAGATTTTAATAAATTCAAACCAGATCATAAAAGAGAATTATGCGGGACCCAATAATATCATTTATGTTTATATATTTTTTAGAGTAATGGTTAATTATAATTATTATATTTATTTTATTTACCTTTATATTTGCAGGACCTAATAATTTAATATATATATATTCCTTTAGTATCAGTCTTTTTTAAAATAGATTCGGCTCAATTATTTCCTTTTTAATATGACAAAAGATATTATATAGTTATTTTTTTTATATATAGTAGTTTTTTAATTATGTAGTTGCCTTCCTTCTGAGATACCAGTGTATAATAGTAGAAGCCTGATCTAAAGTACCTTCATAGGTATTAGAAAGTATTTTCTCTTCATATTAATTCAGATTACGCTTTCATTTTATTTAGATAACTTATAGATATTTAGAGTAATATATAACCTATTTATAAATGATATATCTTTTAGAGTAATTGTTAATTATAATTATTATATTTATTTAATTTACCTTCATATATCATATAAGTTTTTTGTTTATAAGTCTTTGATATATAATTTATATATTGGTGTAGCTACACTGCAGCAGTGTCCGTATTGACATCCCATGGCACTTGTGCCATGCCAAAAGAATGGCAATAAACCGTTGGGCCCACCAGATTTAGATTTACGACAAATTCAAGAGTCAACAACAGCGAACTTATTGAATGATCTGCCGAAAAGCCTACTGCTTGAGATCCTAATTCGACTCCCGGTAAAATCAGCTCTGCAATGTAAGGTGGTCTGCAAACTTTGGTACTTCATGATTACTCATGTTTATTTTAGTAGCTATAATTTGGTTGGCCATCGCCTTCATCTTCAATTTCAATCTTCCATTCCCTTTACCCTCGTGTACCATTTTCGCAAGAAATTCCGGCCGGCGGGTAGTGCTTCCCAACTTCAAGGGTTCTCAGAATATCCATTGATGTCTGAATTTTACTACAAATGGGGCCATTTTGATCTCAGTTTTCTGCCCAATTTTCACAAGAGGGGCGTCATTATTATCCCGCAAGCCTCGTGCGATGACTTATTACTATGCTCCTGCAGATTCCGCAAGAGGCCAATTATTTGTTATTATATATGCAATCTGCTAACCAGGCAATGGATTATGGTCCCTCGGCTTCCTGTGGACATTATTGATGTTGACTTGGGTTTCTTATGTAAACCGTTAACATGTTGCCAGTGTCAGAATCGTGAAGAGAAAGAAAAAGGAAAACACTTTACTGCTATCGGTTATTACAATATTAGTAGCAGCATTTGCAATAATAACATTGGCAATATAATGAATAACACTCATTACAGGTATACAATATTGCTGGTTCCTAGATATCGTTTCAGTCGTGTGCTTGCAGAACCTAGATCTGACATGGAGATTTATAAGTTTTGTTCGGAGTCGGGTAAATGGAGTAAGTCGATCGTTAATTTATACAATCGCCGCCCTAAATGGTTATACCCAAACACTCATCTTGTTGCCCATGATAGTAAGTTACATTTGATTACTCCCAATGGTGTTCTAGTGTTTGATCATTTTGTAGAAGCTCGGGGTTTTTGTCGTTTTATTCGTGGACCTCCAGCTATTGGTGCAACTGGCGGCAAATTTATGGCCTGTGGAGTGTCCCAAGGTCGTCTTCGTGTGGCTTATTCATCTTGCAATGGTCCTTATATGAATGTCTGGGACCTTCATCAAGAGGAAAATGGTGTTGGGAAGTGGTGTTTAGCATACAGTATTTGTGTTGAAGAGATGCGCGTTGCAATTGGTCAATTGCCAATTTTTGTTCGGGTCATTACTTTCCACCCTCACAAGGATGTTGTGTACATCAAGTTTAAAGATAATATAATTGTGTACAACTTGCGGATGGGAATAAAGGAAGCAACCTATCGGCTTTATCATCCGAATCCCAAATCTGTAGATGTTTACTCAAGATGTGGCCGTTCCAAAGCTTTTCAGCTCCTCCACGACAATGTGCCAACGCCGGTGCCATCATTGACGCAAAATGACTCGTACCATAAATTGTTATCTACATTTTATTAAAATTATAGACGGATAAATATATGATATTCTAATTTTTTGTTATTTAAAGTGGGTTTGATAATGTTATTATTTTTTTATAATTGATATAAATATTGATAAGTTGCTATGACTTTTTTTCTGTCTTCTTTTTGTTTATTAGCGTCTTTTTGGGTGTGCATTGAGTGTTCCTAAACCATGATTATTATTCCTCATCTACTTCTCTTTATCCTTCCTCCATGGCTAATAGTATGTGGTTTTAAAGTTTTAAAATATGCATATAACTAATAATTTGACGATTATTATTTTCTTGTTGTAAATAAAGCCCTTGATGCGAAAATAATGAGGTAAAAGATATTTAAAATTTTTATATTCTGTTTTATCTACTGACTTAATATGATAATTTTTTATAAAAATAATCTAACGATCCTCCCAAATATTGGAGAAATTTTTTTGTTCTTTTTAAGATATCTTCAGATGACATGGTATTCATATATTTATTTTAATAAGATATCGTTAGTGTGTATAGACACGATGTCCTATTTGATCATAAGAAAATTTAAAGGAAATAATCCAATAACAAATATTACACGAAACAAATATCATATGAACAAGAAAAATTAAAATCTGTTATCTAATGCCATTCATATTAAATGCCAAATTACTTTATTCACTTGATGAATTACTATTGTCACCATCCTATAAATCTTTAAAGTATTAAGCAAAATTATTACCTTGAAATTAATATAATAGATAGAAGTAATTGTGCCATAAGTTTATTGCTTCAGTGAAGTTGAAATACTCTCAATCGCACCATAAACCCCATCCAAGGTCCAGGGACAATATCTTAGCAATGAAGAATTAAACTGGTATAATTAATATTTTAAAAGTTTAATACATAGTTTATTTTAATTTTTTTAAATTATTAAGATATCTGACCGATATTTATTAAAAAATTAAAAATAATAATATACATATTTTTAAGATTTTATACTATTTTTTGAGACTATTAATATAGTTGCGATAAATGTCAATATTGATATGACTATAATAAATAATATGAAAGTTTTTTTAGAGTCAGCTATTAATAGCAGATAAAAGGTATTTATTTTCAAATCCTTTAAATTTATTTAAATTTTATGAAAATAATACATATGATTACAATATATTCCCCATCACACCTCACCCAAATTTGATATTTAAAAAATCGTATCTAACTGTGGATGTTAATAATCTAGTATATTTTGGAACCTTAAAATCCTATATTATTAACCACGAGAAATGATAAATAAAGTAGATAAAATATAAATTACGATCTAGAAACACTCATAAATATTAAAAAAGACACTAATGGACAAAAACAAGGAAGTAAAAAAATACACTCATAATTTATCAACATCTATATCAATTATAAAAAGAAGAATACATTATCAGATATGCTTTAGAACTGTAAAATACTAAAATATCAGATATTTAGCCTCTGTTTATATTAATAAAGCGTAGACAACATTTTGTGGTACAAATCACTTTGTGTCAATGATGGCGCCAACGTTGGCACTTTATTGTGGAGTAGCTGAAAAGCTTTGTGGTAACCATATTTGGTGTCAACAACTGTGTATTAGGAATCCAATTGATAAAGCCGATAAGTTGCTTCTTTTAGTGTCGTTCGTAAGTTGTACACAATTATATCATTTTTATAATTGATGTACACAACATCCTTGTAAGGGGGGAAAGCAATGACCTACCCAAAATACAATAATTGACCAATTGTAGGAAGCATCTCTGTAACACAAATACTATGTCCTAGACACCACCTCCCAACAACATTTCAATCCTGGTCAAGCTCCAAGACATCTATATTATGACCATTGTCAAACGAATAAGCCACACGAATACGGCCTTGGGATACTCCTGAAGCCATGAATTTCTTACCTGTTACACTAACAACCAGGGGTCGATCAATAACGCGATAGAAACTCTGAACATTTACAAAAGCATCAAACACTAGAATACCATTAGCAGTGATCGAATGTAACTTGCTGTCAAGGGCAACAAGAGGAGTGTTTGGGTAGAACTAACCCAGGCGGCGAGGGTATAAATTATCTTTTAACTTACTCCATTGACTTGAATCCGAACAAAACTTGTAAATCTCTATGTCAGATATAGGTACCACCAACGCACGATTATAACAATATCTAGGAACCAGTAGCACTATGTACCTGTAGTGAGTGTTATTCATTGCATTGCCATTACTATTATTGTGACTATGGCTGCTACTATTATAATGTATCGATTTCTGAACATTATGTTGGCAGATAATTGAATTAATTTGATCAAAATTGAGCTTAATTTATGTGAACAAATTTAGTTTCGAGACTGTGGGACGAGTTGGTAGAGGAAGGCCCGCTGGGGTCTGGGATGGCGTCACGGCGTCGGGTGCTCAAGCACCTGTGGCAGGCGCAGGATCCAGCGAGCCTGTGCTGGCCCGAGGAATTTAAACAACTAGTGTTTCAATTCGGCCGGTTTTTTGCCTCCACGCACGGAAAGAGAGAGAGAAGACAGAGAATGGAGAATCTAAGGTCTCGGGGTCTAATTCCGAGCTAGAGCCAATTAGAAAAGTGATAGATCGGGTCGAGACAAATACACTCATATTCTCCTCTTTCATTTTCTTGTACTTTTATTTCATTTTTTTATTATTGCCGTTCTGATACCCGAATAACTTTATATATTATATTTCCCATGACCTAAATATGAAAATACATCGATTTCATGTCCGAATATCGAGATTTGAGCGGTTTTTTGTAACTCAGAATCCTAACTCACGCCCGGACCCGTTTTACCATTTATTTTAAATTTTATGCATGATTTGGCCTTAGATAATTGTTACCCATTACTTGGAGAAACAAATATATGAATTTCATGCCTGATTAGGTAGTTTGAACTTTTTTCCGGATATAGAACCCTAAACCCGTGCCCCGGAGGAGTTCCTCGATTAAATTGGGATTTATGTATAAATTGATTTTAGATTTTATTACTCATACCATAAATATGTTAATTTATCAATTGGGTGTCTGAATTTATAGTTAATAGGGTTTTATATTCACCGGAACCCTAACCTGCTCCTCTTTGGGCTTTATCCGAATTAACCGTAATTTATACATGATCCTTACTTTGAAAATTATATAGTATGCTTTTGGGAAGGTATTTGATGACCGGACGGTCTAAAGTTGCATTCGATTTATGGTGATAAGAGTTCCTTACTTATTCCAAGTCTTATGAACATTATGCATATGTTATGAAAATGTTAATTGAATATGTTCCGAAAACCATGTCATGAATCAATTATGAAAGGATAATCAATCGGAAGCCATATAATTCTATTTGGCATGAAATAAGAATGAATTCTTCATCCCCCAAGCTCCAAAGAAGAATTATGTGTAAATTATGATCGCGGGAGAATCCAAGCTCACGAGGAAATATAAAAATTTGTATCAAAATATGCTTATGGAAAAGAAAATCTGATGATGGAGGAAATTTTATAATTAAGAGATAGACCTATAAACTGTTCTCCAGAATGAAGAACTAATTGAATTATGAAATGTTCTCAAATAAAGTGGAACAAAGAATTATGTATTTAAGAGTAAACTTTTTTAAAAAAATAAGAAACTACGAAACTTAGATCGAGAATTACGGATGATAAACTTTGACATGCCATAAATATTACAGTGAAAACTCAATGATTACTTTGAGCATATATCTTAACCGTGTTTTTAGCCGGTAATGTTCCTTGACGTGCCTAAATATATTATAGTGAATGGTCGTTGTCTGTTATGGATTTCGGTCGCAGCTTATCAACTACGGCCCCGTCTATAGGGTTAATATGTAGACGGCCCTCCTCTGGGTTAAGAATAGGAGGATATCAGCCATAAATTATATTGATTGAATACAATCCAGGTAACGACCGACTGCTCCTTTGGTCAGCAAGGCCTACTGTCCCCAATCCCTTAACAAAATAAGTTTTCGACAATGAACTGATAATTAAGAAAATGAGAAGGAAACGAACCAAAGAAATATGAATCGAATCATGAAAATATTCTTTTCTAAATCATGAATTATAATCTCACATGTACCTCTATCTTTCATATATGCATTATTATATTTTGAATATGAAATTATGCATATCTTTTGATACATATACGTACATTGTTGAGTTTTTAACTCACTCTTACTGTTTTTATCCCTCCAGATGAGTATGAGTTGTACTTATTGAGGCAGAATAGAGTATTTGAGTCAACTAGACTCAATGACGATGAAGATGATCTTAAGGACTTAATTTTACAGTCTTATGTCTTCTAATTGAATTATTCTGTATTTCTATGGCACTTTATTTACAAATGTATGCATATGATGATATTAATGATAAAGAAATATCCATAGCATAGTCTTCGCTGTGTCGGTGGATATTTATACTTCCGTAAGTTTTTATGATTTGTTTCAACTACCTAGTGGCATCTCTTTGTATCCAATATTGTATCTGAAGACATAACACTAGAGCTACGAAATGATTGTGACAGTTTTTAGGATCTTGTATTGGTTTATTGTATTGCCCGAATGTTGGGGTTGATACTGATAAATTTTTTGTATTATTGAGGTTGTATATTTGATATACAAGAATATTATATAGGTTTTATATTTGTCCGACGTCCGTATTACAGTCAAAATTTTACCGAATTTTTGATTGAAAATACGGTACGTCACAAATATTGCAATAATTGATAGCGGTAAAGTGTTTTTCTTTTTCCTTCTCTTCACAATTTTGACACTGAGAATACGTTAACGGTTTAGTTATAAATCCTAAGTCAACGTTGAAATGTTCACCAGAACTGGAGGGAGCTTAATCCATTGTCTTGTTAGCAATTTCCATATATAATAACAAACAATTGATCTACTACGTGTCTTTCAGGAGCATAATAATAAGTCGTCACACGAGGCTTGTTAGAGAATAATTGCACCCCTTTTGTGAAAATTGGGGAGAAAACTAAGATCAAAATAACCCCACTTGTAGTAAAATTCAGACATCCATGGATACTCTGAGAACCCTTAAAGTTGAAAAATTTTACCCGTTCATCGTGATATCTTGTCATTACGAAACAATAAGGTAAAGAAAATAGAAGATTGAAATCAAAAATGATGGCAATGGCTAACCAAATTATAGATATTAAAATAAACATGAGTGATCATGAAGTACAACAGTTCGTTGACCGCTTTACATCGCAAAGTCGCTTTCACCGAGAGTCGAATTAGGATCTCAAAAAGTAGGTAGTCCGGTAGATCATTCAATAAGTTCGATATATTTGAGTCTTGAACTTCCCATAAATCTCGCTTTGATGGTCCCCTTGGTTTATTGCAATTCTTTAGGCTTGGCACAAGAGCCATGAGATATCAACATGGATACCGCCCGAATATAGCTATACAAAGATAGAATATACATTAGAGACGTTGAACTAGAAACATTTAAGATATATAACAGTAAAAGAAATAAATATAGCGATTATAATTAAGTGTTATGCCAAAAGATATATCATTTACAAGTAGGTTAGATGTTTAATAATAAAAAAAGAGCTTTTTTTTAAAAAAATTTCTTAAAAAATATAAATTTAAATGTAAATTTGAATATGTCTGTTTACCACGGTAAAGTAAAAAAAAATAGCTTTTCTATTTTTTAATTTTTATTTGAAATTTAATAAACCAATAAAAAATCAAAATTGATAACTTTTAAATTTTTTCACTGCATATAAATCAAAATTTTCATAATTTTTTGTTTAATTCTGCTTTTGCCATGACAATTACATATTGATGTTTTAAGATATATCATAAACTCTGCTATTTTATTCATATATTTAAATATGAATCATATGGCCGTACGTATTTTTACAAGTACGCTTCGTTTTAAGATGAACAGAAAATTAAGTAAAAAAAATAAATTGTATCAATTCTATGAGCATTATTATGCTATTAAACATCAAATATAACAGCAAATTTGACAGCTTAGAGTATTTCTTATTCAACCAAACTAAAAAATACATCAAAAGATATGTTTGTCGACTGCATCTAAAATAAATAAATTAATTAAAGAAAAATTGTATATACCAGAGAGGCACTGGAGTTGAGAAAAATATGAGAGGATTAAACTGACTGTGAGAGCTAATTTTCAATCTGCTTCTATTTGCTGAGATTGACAGAAAAATAAGATGGCTATAGCAGAATATTGGATATTTATATAACATCCGAATTTCTGATATGTAAAAAAAAAATTAAGAAACTAATATATAAAAGGTGAGAAATAATTACATATCATAACAATTATGGAATTGATGGGTCCGTTACCAAGGCTAACCCAAAGTCTGTTCTGCAATAAGTGAGCAACCAATCAGAGATATATCCAAACTCAACGCAAGTCTCAAGGATGCCCAAACAGCACGGCCCAATAGCCTAAGCCCAACAATTTTCTTTAACCAAGAGTCCCACATTACTTTTGCAGGATAAATACATATGTGAAATATACTATAAAGCCAGACTCCCTCAAGCTTGGAAGGAGAGGCTCAAGAAGCTTTGAGGAGTTTCACAAAGCTCCAAATGGCTTGGTGTTCCCAAGAAGGGGGCTTATCCTCCATTGAGGAGTTGCCCTCCTTCCAAGAAGCCTACCCTCCTTTGAGGGGCTGGCCTCCGTTAAGAGATAGGAGTACTCTGTCCTGGAGCTAGGAGTCCTTCGTCCTAAGAACCCTTCGTCCCGGGGCTAGGAGCACTTTGTTCCGAGGTCAAAATCCCTCTATCTAGAAGGTCCTCTGCCCTCATTCCAGCATGGAGGCCCTTAGCCCTCCAGGAGGTCCTCGGCCAGCCCTCCATCAAGGAGGTCCTCAGCCCTCAATCCTACATGGAAGCCCTAAGCCCTCCAAGAGGTTCTCGACTAGCCCTCCATCTCGGAGGTCCTCAACTCTCCTTCTAGGAGGTCCCCAACCAAGAGGTCCCTAACCCGGAGGTCCCCAATCAAGAGATCCTCAACCGACCCTCCATTCAAGAGGTTCTTAGCCCTCCTTCCAGGAAGTCCCCAACTAGGAGATCCTCAACCAGCCCTCCATCTAGGAGGTCCTCAGCCCTCCTCCCAGGAGGCCCTCAGCCAGATTTCCAAGAGGTCCCCAACTAGGAGGTCCTTGGCCAGCCCTCCATCTGGGTGGTCCCTAACCAGGAGGCCCTTAGCCCTCCTTCCGGGAGGTCCCTAGCCAGGAGGCCCTTACCCTCCTTCCGAGAGGTTACCGGTTATGACGTCCTCAGCCAGCCCTCCATCTAGGAGATCCTCAGCCCTCCTTCCAGAAGGTCTCCTTCCATGAGGTCCCCAATCAGGGGTCCTCAGTCAACCCTCCATCTAGGAGGTCCTCAACCCTCCCTCCAGGAGGTCTCCAACCAGGAGGCCCTCAACCCTCCTTCCAAAAGGTCCTGAACCAAGAGGCCCCCGACCAGCCTTTTAGGAGGTCCCCAACCAAGAGGACTCCAGTCAGGAGATTCTCAACCAGCCCTCTATTCAGAAGATCCCTAGCCAGGAGGTCATCAACCAACTCTCCATCTAAGAGGTTCTCAACCCTCCTTCTAGGAGGTCCCCTACCAGGAGGTCCTCAACCAGCTCTCTATCCAGGAGGTCTTCAGCCCTCCTCCCAAGAGGTCCCTATCCAGGAGGCCCATAGCCCTCCTTTCGGGAGGTCCCCAATCAGGAGGTCCTTAACCAGCCCTCTTTCAAAGAGGTCCCCAAACAGGAGGTCCTCAGCCAACTTTCCATCCAGGAGGTCCCCAACTAGAAGGTCCTCAGGCAACCCTCCATCTAAGAGGTCCTCGGCCCTTTTTCCAGCATGGAGGATCTCAACCCTCCAAGAAGTCCTTTGCCAACCCTCAATTCAGGAGGCCTTCAGCCGTCCTTTTGGGAGGCCCCTAGCCAGGAGGTTATTAGCCAGCCCTCCATCCAGCATGGAGGCCCTCAACCTTCCAGGAGGTCCCCGACTAGGAGGTCTTCAACCAGCTCTCCATCCAAGAGGTCCTCAACCCTCCATCCAATATGGAGGCCTTCAATCCTCCAGGAGGTCCTTGGTCAGCCCTCCATGTAGGAGGTCCTCAGTCATCCTCCCAGGAGGCATCCGACCCTCTGTCCAGTTAGGGGGCCCTTAGTCCACATTCAGCATGAGGACTCACAGCCCTCCATCCCGCGAAGTGGTGCTCCGTCCTCTTTCTCCACTGAGCTCAATCTTTCGCATGGTGAGCTGCCCATCCGCCAGGGGCACCTCTAAGCCCCCCTCCGCGGGTGTACCACTAAGTCGCTCCTCCGCCCGACGCACCCCTAAGCTGCCCTCCGCGCGTGCACCTTTAAACCGCCCCTCTGCCAGGTGAACCCATAGAGCTCCCGCATCGAGATACATTCCAGCATTTTCGCGGGTGCACCTCTAAGCCGTCCCTCTATTCGGTGCACCCATGGAGCTCAAGCCTCCAGATACATTCCAGCATTTACTCTTGCTTGGAAAATGTAGAAAGAGAAAGAAGAGAGAGAAAAGTTAGAGCGAACTCTGTAAATTCCTTGTAATCTCATGCAACATAGTGAAGTCAGTTCTTGCACAAAAATCCCGTGATTTTCCCTCTTTATTCACAAAAAGGGTTTCTACGTAAAAAGCTCATCTCCTTGGTCTTCATGCTCTTCCTTCCTTTCTTATTCGTTCACATATCATTTATTATTACTGTCGGATCCTTATCCTAATTAGAGTAAGGGTCCGAGGACGCAACAAGAATTATACTTGTTATAATTATCATCTTTATTTCATTTACTTTTATATATCGTGTAAGTTTCTTATTTATTAGTCTTTGATATGTAATTTATATATTTGTATAGCTATACTGCAGCAGTGTCCGTATTATGGCTCTTGTGCCATGCCAAAAGAATTGCAACAAACAAAAGGTACTATCATATTTATATTTATGGCAAATTCAAGACCCAATAGTATCAAACTTATTGAACAATTTGCAACAAAACCTACTGCTTGAGATCTTAATTCGACTCCAGGTAAAATCGGCTCTACGATGTAAGGCGATTAACAAACTTTGGTACTTCACGATCACTCATGTTTATTTCAGTAGCTATAATTTGTTTAGCCACTGCCATCATCTTCAGTTTCAATCTGCTATTCCCTTTACTCTCGTGTTTCGTGATAACAAGATATTACAATGTGCGGATTGTATTTCCTTACTTCAAAGGTTCTCAGAATATCCACTGATGTCTGAATTTTACTATAAATGGGGCCATTTTGATCTCAGTTTTCTCCCTAATTTTCACAAAAGGGGTGCAATTATTGTCCCATAGGCCTCGTGTGATGACTTATTGTTATGCTCCTGCAGAATCCGCAATCGACTAATTATTTGTTATATATGTAATCTGCAAACAAGACAATGGATTGAGCTCCCTCCAGTTCCTGTGAATATTATTGATGTCGACTTTGGATTCTTATGTAAACCTTTAACGTGTTCTCAGTGTCAGAATTGTGAAGAGAAAGAAAAAGAAAAACACTTTACCGCTATCAGTTATAGCAACAATTACGATAATAATAATGGCAATGCAATGAATAACACTCACTACAGGTACACAGTGCTGCTGGTTCATAGAATTTGTTTTAATCGTGTGCTTATGGAACCTATATCTGACATGGTGATTTACAAGTTTTGTTCAGAGTTGCATCAATGGAGTAAATTGATCGTTAATTTATACCCTTACCGCTTCGATTGGTTCTTCCCAACCACTTATCTTGTTGCCCATGACAGCAAGTTACATATGATCACTCCTGGTGGTATTCTAGTGTTTGATCCTTTTGCAAACGCTCAAAAGTTTTATCATATTATTGATTGACCTCCAGTTGGTTCAACAGTTAACAAATTCACGGCCTTTGGAGTATCCCAAGGCCATCTTCGTGTGGCTTATTCATCTCATGATGATCCTTATATGGATGTGTGGGAGCTTGATCAGGATGAAAATGGCATTGGGAGGTGGTGTTTGGCATACAATATCTATGTTGCAGAGATAGTTGTTACAGTTAGCCAATTACGAAATTTCAGTCGGATCATCGCTTTTCACCCTTACAAAGATGTTGTATACATCAAATTTGATAATCATATAATTGTATACAATTTACGCACAACACTAAAAGAGGCAATCTATCCGCTTTATCCATCGGATCTCAAATCGGTACTTGCTGACCCAAGATATGGTTGGCCCAAAGCTTTTCCGCTGCTCCACAATAAAGTGCCAACGCCGGTGCCATCATTGACACAAAACGACGTGTACCATAAATTGCTTTCTAAGCTTTATTAAAATAAAAGAATGCTCAATATATGATACTTTAATATTTTATTGTCTAAAGTGAGTTTGATAATGTTATTTTTTTTTATAATTGATAAAGATATTGATAGGTTATTTTTAGTGTATTTTTTACTGTCATATTGTTATTTATTAGTGTCTTTTTGGGTGCTTATGAGTGTTCTTAAACCATGGCTACTATGTTGTATCTACTTTTTTTTATCCTTTCCCGTGGCTAATAATATAGAATTTTTGTTTTGAAAATATACATATGACTAATCATATGACAGTTATTATGTTCTTATTGTGAATAATGAGATTAGAGCTACTTCAAAATTTTACTATCTATTTTATCTATTATCTAACCTAGGATGATAATCTTATTTTAAAAATAATCTAATGATTATGGCAAGTATTTGGAACAAAAAAATTTCTTATTTTTTATATATATTCGGATATATATAAGTATGTGTCCTTATATTTATGTGTAAGTATGTATCCATATAT
>JAOVVI020006969.1:0-15203 GCA_028571085.2 Nepenthes alata | reverse complement strand
ATTCAAAAATTTAAAACACAATATTATCTGCTATTTGAAATCAAAATACAATATTAGAATTTTATAATTCCTATTTCTAATCTCTTTGAACGGTTTATCCTTTAACTCATATTGTCTTGTAAATATCCGAGCCTCTTATTTTAAGGTATTAATAAAATAAAAATAATAAGTGAGCTAAAAACTTAGTCAGGAATATAATTTTATAATCAATATATATATTTTGTATTTAAATTGAAAGAAACAATGTATCAGATTTCAGTACAATACTATAAAGTTCCATGACAATACTCTTTCTTAACTTTTTTAGATTTTTTTATCATATTCTTATTCAATTTATATTATCAAATTATATTAAAATATGAATTTTTTAGAAAACAATGGCTAGTAAGGCATCACTGACTAAAGGAGCGAATAATCAAAATTCAGGTTATATTTATTTTCACACAACCAAATGCTGAATACTACTATTTAAGATCCATAAGTGGACCGTCATACATATAATCATATAGATGGAGCCGAATGCTGCTTTCACCTACGAATAATATGTTCAAACCTTAATTATCACTATAATATATTAAGACATGCTATAATATATTATCCGCTAAATAATTACTATGATTCAATGCTTATATTTATATAAACTCTATACATTTCTTCATATTTTTTAATTTTTTTATTCTGAAAAAAATATTCATAATTCTTGATATAATTGTATAGCTTTTTTTTTTTAATTCTATAAATTCTTACCATGTAATATTTAGACATTTTGCAAAAATTTAGCCATAATAAATTTTAAAATATGGAATGCTAAATTAACATGACAATGTAGAAAAGTCCAGCAACTTAAAATATCTCAAAAAATCCATCTTTCAAATAAACATCCAGGGGAATTTAATGGGTAACTAGAACATGAAGATAATATATTTAACACTTTGAACATACAGTAACTTCTATATACAGAAATTAGACATAAAAGAACATTATAACATAAATTCAAAACATGTAGGAAGAAATATTGCAGATACTAGCTAAAATATTCAATTTATATGTACTTAGACTTGAATTTCTTACATATTGCAATAAAATAAGAAGAATTTCACATGCATGTCAAGTATAAATATATTAGCTACGAAATCATATCATATATGAGTATTTAAAATAAAAATATTTAAAAAATTAAGAAAGAACAGTAATAACAGAAAGGATGTTTGAAATGTATTTGTCTTAACTCCAATTTACTAGAAATCTTACTTAAATTCACTAGATTTGAGGTTCCTCTCTCTTCTCCTTTTCTCGTTCTCTCTTTTCTCTCAAATTCTGTAAAGAAATTATCAATATTCAACTAGATCTCTTGCTTATAATAGGAATGGCACTCGAGCAATAGTCGGGCACGTATCAGATGTAACGGCTAAATATTGCAATGCACAAGCACCACTTTGAAAGTGCTTCAAGCACAAACAGTTTGGAATGTGCACTTCAGGTATCCTTTGGACATGCTTCAAGCATAAACATACTGGAAAGTGTGCTCAAACACCAACCAGTCATCCATCAAGCTTGACCTAACTGCCCATCTAATGCATGGGTATGCGTTGAGCGCTGGTCAGGCACCATCAAATTTGATATGACCTGATCTAATTTTGACTTTTAACCAAATTATTTTTTCAACTTCATCAATCTTGATTAGGATAAAATTCAAACTTGAACATTATATAGAGTATAATTGATTTGGATCATTAAAGTTGGCTTTCATCATTTATAGTCTCTCATATGTTTGATATATGTGCTATGAGATTTGTTCATTACCCATAGTTTGTGTTAGGTTTTGGTTCAATATTTTATGAGTCACACAATCAATGGATAGGTCGCCTGCAGGATATGCGATGTTTGCGAGTAGCAAGCTCGGGCAAAGATATCAAGTGAGGGTTGACTGAGGGTCGGTTGAAGGTTGTTCAGGCAAGAAAAGTGACTAGAGGTTCGTGCGAAATTCCTGCGTGGGTTGGTCAAGGAGCAATTGAGGGTTAGCCAAGCGACAAAGGTGACTAGAGATTTGCATAAGATTCATACGAGGTGTTGTTGACCAAAAGATATTTCCAATGAACAAATAGTACTGTATTTGGTAGGCACCCTAGAAGCGACCGTGCGCATTTATGATAAAATGGGTGCACTTGATGTGTGTCAAGGGGTTTCTATACACCAATTTCAATGCCAGAGAGGTACGTGCGTGGATTGCCTAGATGGGTTGAGTATGATGCACATGAGCAACACACATGTACTAACATTGCTATAAAATTACGTTCAATGTGATTTTAGGGTTAACAAAAATAAAAGGAGAATCTAAAATTATTTTTGCAACACAATGAGCACCACACAACAGAAAAAAGGGAGAAAAGAGAGATGAGAAAGGGCTTGTATCTGATTGAGATTCGACCTAAGTTCCATTCTTTGCTAAAGTAGGATCTGTTGCTCTAGTATATTTTAAGGATATATTACCATTTGACTACTCTTATTTTTATTGTATTTTTTCTTATTAGTTGTTAGGCATATCGAGATTATATTCAACTGGACATTCATTTGGATTGTAGTAAAGAAATTTTGGAGGAAGTTACTTTTGTAACCAATACTATTTTATAGTAGATTTATTTAAAATTTATCCCATAATTTTTTTATTATAAAAGGTTTTTTTTTCACATTTAAGTATTATTATAGAATTTTATATCCTTAGTGTCGTTGTGTTCTGCTATACCGGTTGTGTGTGTATTTCCATTAAATCCTAGCAGTTTGGTGGGACAAATTGTTTTGTTGAATCCCAACAGTTTGGTGGGACGACATGTTTTACTCCTATTTCAAATAAAGTGGTGGGTTTTCATTTAGGTTGCATCTGATTGACAGAAATAGGAAGGGAGGATATCAGAATCCTATTCCAATCAAAGCATTAGATTGTTTTTGGCTCAACGTTTGCAGTAAGGAACAACGATTATCTTGGGAAGCATAATCCCATAAACAGGAATAATTCAATTACCTTCTTGGGTCTATGATCTAGGGTTGTTTTGGTTTAGTTTCTATGGACTAGGATACTCGATTCCCCTTGTTATCTGTGTCCGTTTTCTTTAAAATGTCCTCATTCCATCCCCTTCTATCAATTGTATATGGAAGCACGAGGATTAGATCAGACTAAGCAGCCATAATTAGCAGCACTTAAACATAGGATGGGCTGCTACGATAAATGCAATCCCTCATTGTAACTGCAGGGGTATAGACTCATTTTGTGTTCTGCTACTATAAGATGGAGTCACCGCTACTGTCAGATTAGGGTTGTGAACACGCTGCTCGACAGCTTAAAAGTTGCAGAGTACGATTGAGAGACTTAACTAATTGTTTTATGCTTGTTTGAGGAAAATGATACGGAAAGCAATGCTTAGCAGCAGAATCTGGTTTGGCAGAGCAAAACTTGTCTCTAGGCCTACAACCTCCTTAAAATATTATAATGCCATGCTCATATAACTGGAATTTATCTTGATGATGAAGTTGGGCTGCTTTTTCAAGGGCAGAAAAGAGGAACATGCCAACTGATAGTGGAATGCTGTAGCTACTAGGAGTTTCAAGCATGGATTTTTCTGAAGAGTATCAGCATTGTTTTTTCACTAATTCCATTATAACCAAAGATCATGCACTTCTACTAAAATTGTCTGGTAGATATTTAGACCTTTCAAAAAAAATTAAATCTAAAGTTCCAAACTTAAATACTAAATTTCAGACCCATTAGATTCAATATAATTATTTACCTAATTAAAATTTCAGACCCCATTATTCAAAATATTACAATCTATCGTTAAAAGAATTTTAGACTCACTAAGCCTAGTATAATTATTTACGCAATTGAATATTTTTTAAATACTTTTAAAAATAATTAAGCGAATACTATATAATTTATATTCGTGAAACAACTGATCTGAAAATACATAAGATGTTACACATAAGGCATGACAAAGTTTTCACCCTACACACAAGCACTTCACACACTTACTAGGTTTCTCAATTTGGTAAAACCAAGTGCATGTGTTTATCATACAAGCATTAGGAGCAATATTCTGTTCTGTCATGTAGGTGTGTGACTTACATGTTTCTCATACGACATTCTCATACATACTAATACTTAATGTCCCATTTGGGCACACAATTTACTTTAAATTAATTATTTTTACCTAAAATTAGTACTAATGTGTTAGACTTACTATGCCAAATCTCTTACTCATCACACAAACAGACAAATTTTAGTGTACACTTAGAAGAGAGTTAAAGGGTACCTATATTTACAAGTACATTACATTCTTGTCATGTAATTTACTCGACTCGAGATCTCCACATCAAGATGTGAATCCTGCAGATACTATCATAAGCATTACATGGGATGCACGCTATCATTTAGCCGAAAAGAACTATCATCCAATCAATCCATTTCCCAGCCAAGCTCTCCTCAGCGTTTTAGCCCCTCTGCTAGCACCTGAAACAATAACCTTCAAACTTTGTTAAAGGAGCAACTCTCTATTCCATTTTTCACAGGTGATGCTCAAATTGACTTAAATTTTATTGGAACTTTTTCCAAGGAACAACTTGAGCCCTCCACTCATCTGTGTTTGTATTGTGCAGTGTAATGTCATAACTCCTATATTACTTCTAGTAATGGAGGTGCATCCTAGTGGTGCTTCAAGGATAGCCCGATTGATAATTTTGCCTGAAAGGATGTGTTGCTATTGATGGTCCATGGAAGATGGCGACACGACGAGCCTACCGGAATGGAGGAGTGTTGATGATAGATTTACGATAACAGTTTGAATGTCATGGTTAATACCCTAATAAATCCTTCTAGAAACTATTAGTGTATCAATTATATAGATAGGGTGTTTATCTACATATAGAGGATTATGCAAGGAAATTATATAGCTCCAAAAACACTTAGTTGTGGAGCTCTAAACTTTGCGAATAGCTGTGCATAGCCATGGACTGTTTTTGAGATTTTTTATTTTGTATGGTTTAGGTATTCATTAAATAATTGAAAGTTTTTACGGTGTAACTGAGTTATTTTACAACTTATACTCTTTTTTATTATAATGAATCATATAAAACTATTGTCTTCTATGTGTGCTTGAATTTTCACCTTAGTTACACTGTTACTTACAACAAAAATTACCTCAAACTCAAACCTGCTTAGTGTTCAAATGTTAGACTTGTTTAGTAGCGAGATGAAACGTGCCATGACTATCATAGAATATATACATGCAGCATTGGTTGAGTTCGAGCTCACTTGACAAATCAGCCAGCTAAATAGGTTTCCTCTCAGCCTTGGCTCCTGAAATGCAATGGACTTTTGTGGTGGAAAGGGAAACCGTCAACTTAAGTGTAGACTTAATACCACCAGTGAGTATGACTAACCATTCATGAATCTACTATTATTGAGGTTCCCTACAAAATTAGCATCAATAAAAACAACTTAATCTTTGTTCATGAGTCCATTTGAAAAACTAGACCATAATTTTATCCAACATTAAAATACTAGAGAATCCATTTAACCGCAAGCTAGAACGGTTTCCCTAGATTAGCAAAAAACCAGCTTACAGCACTGATGGTTTGTGAGAGATTTGATAGCGATGGGGATAGTCGAAAATGGGCCGACCCAAGGACTAAGCCCACAGCCGAGTGAAGGGCTCAAAGGATAGCGGCCCACTGCTCGGCCTCGCAAATGCTCAAGGTCAAGCAGCGGTGCAGTCAGCCCGAGACCATCTGGCTAGATACAGGCAACAAGGACCGCCCCCCGGAAGCTCTTCTAGATTTGGGCAGTGCAGCACCGTGCGAGCACATGGGAGAAACTTGCCATAATCTTTCCAAACAACTCAAGCAGATGTTCCCCAGATATTGCCTAGGATCACATAACTCCATAGGATGGGAGTTATAACCCAAAGAATATCCAACCCAAGATTGTGCACCACCCAGGATGGTAACTATGATTTGGCAGATCCTTCCATAAAGGCAGTGATCATGCAGCGATTCTCATGATCACCTCAGTAAAGGAAAGAATTCTAGTCGACAGCAGTAATTGCAATAACAAGACCCCTATTGTTGGGATAGCTTAGCGGATCCACTGGGACCACCAAAAACCAGCCTTGGTGTCTAAGTAGGGTTAAACTGGCTCAAATGTTATAAATACCCCCTCGTCCTCAGAGGCAAGGGTCATGCGCACACATACAAGCTTACAGAAGGATGATTCTCTAACCTAAGGAACCCTAGAAGTCTCACAGAGCTCTCTCTCTCACTTTATCTTTCACCTCAAGCTTCTCCCCACTAAGCGCATCTATTGAAACTCAATCCTCCATCAAACACTCAATCCTTGCACCTGTGCATCATCCACACTTTCTTAATATCTTCGCATCTTTCCTTTTTGGGGGAAGGATTTGTGATTTGAGTATCGGAGGATATACCAAGAAGTGAATCCCACCAATTTTCTGACCTCTTATTTTTAGTTATAGTATGCAAGACCTAAATTCGCGGTGATAGAGGCCGGACTCACTTTAGTTCGACTCGTTAAGGAAGACTAAGTGGCTCCATAATCCGTACGACAATCCGAATCAAAAAGACATATTAGATAGTGTGCATAACATATAATATATCAGGCTACATAGGATACCACAATATGGGGACAAACCATTTTATATTTTTTTTCATTAGTGCTTGTTGTTTTGTTTGTGAAATTTTAAAGTGTCTAGCTAGTGGAGTGGAACTAAGCTTGCTCTTATTTATATTAAATTTTGTTAGGGTTTTCTAAATATATCAAATTTGAGATTAACTTAATTTTCTCACAACTCTATTATCTAGATTCCAAGCCCAAAAATTCATTAGCCATGGGATCTTTCATACCAATATCCTTGTCCAATTGCATTTTCAAAGATTAATATCCAAAACATTTTTAGTTGCAGTTAACATGTCATTGATATAAGTCACCAAACATATAAACAAACCATTAAAAAGTTTTCAGAAATATAAGTCTTAATCATATTCATGATAAGTACTAACCCTATTCATGTTGTGTGAACCTGCTCTCACCAGTAAAAAATCAAATAGTTGGTACTATATTACTTCAAACCGTAGAGAGTTCCTTCAGTTTACACATGAGTTCTTCCTTTTGTGTTGATTTGAACCCATCGGGTTGAGCCAGATAGATCGCTTCGAGTTATTCTCGTTACTCAATTTTAGAAGCACACAAAACAATCAAAGCCGAAAAAGTACGAATGAATATATGTCTCCCTATAAAAAAATAATAAATTGCGAAGAAACAGATACATTTCCTTTGGTTGTAGCACCACAAGCCAATCCTTAGGTGTCATTGGATTTTCTTGTATACACCCACTTGCAACAACCCATTTAACTATTGTTAACCCGACAAGATCCCATGTTTTTCTTTTATGAGAGATTGCATTCTATCACACATTGAATTCACTGCTCCGAATGTTACCTGCCTCTCCATGATCAGCCAACATGATATAGGAAATCATGTCCAGGATTTGCCTTTACTTATGTATTCATTGTGACATCTAATTTTATACATTTGCAAATCATCCGCATTGAAGTCATTCGACAAGTTTTAATCTAGAACTTGTTATGCACCGTCCAAGTGTTTCAGGGTCATTGCTCAGGATACTAGACAGCCTAGTGGCAGATTCATTGCAAGTTTGTCCAGTGGAAGTTTTCATGTTATTTTTCAAACTAGGTACACTAATTTTCTATCCAGGTATATTTTCATCTTGAGTTTTCATCAAATATGACATCTTTGCAAATAATAAAGTGTGGCTTGTCTGGTCTTGGCATCACAATCTGAAAGCTTTCACATCATGGACTAAACAGAAAAATATATTTCTTTGCTTGATTAAGCTTGTAAATGTTTTAATAAACATTGGCGAGACAACTAAAAGATGTGTGAATTGAACTAATTGGAGGATTCACCTGGCCAAATCTAATTCAGTGTCTTTAAGCTGATACTCATGAAGGGTGAGAGATTCACGATATAACACATGGGATTGATTGCCTCAACCTAAATGGCTTTTAAAATTCTGGTTATGCTAATCATACTCGGCCTCTATTCAAGTTCAATTCATTCATTCTCATAGAACATATTAAAATTCGCAGAGGTGTACACACCTCCATTGTCAATGCGGAGCATTTTTACCTTTTTCTCGGTTTGTGTCTAGCATGGCATTCCACTACCTAAAAGCTTCAAAATACATCAGATTTGGGTGAAATCATGTAAATTCATACCTTGATAAGAAAGATCATTAATAAATGCAATTCCATCAAGAATTTTTGTCAACAACTAACTATTTCAATGTATACATCTTTGGTTGTCCGGAGAGTTTTTTTGCTTTCGTATGTCTTCCCCTTGTTTTAAGATTTCTTTAAAATCAATTATTAATGTGACTTCTATGAAGGATAAAATGAAAGGGCTTTTCTATCAACAATTAAATTTTTGTATGTTACTATTAATAATTGCCTCTTAAAATGTTTTTAAAAGGAAGGCGTGGCGACCCGGACCTAAATCTCCAAACTTGACTCGGACCGACCATGTGAAAAATCTCAAAACATTGAAACTATCAGTTATCCATTATAAATTCAGTCATCTATCAACATAAAAAAACTCAAGATCATCAAATTATTAAAAATATCAAACCACAAATGATCCTCATAAATATATCAATAAATATATTATCTATGATAATAAATTACTTAAAATAAAAAATAATATATAAATCAATAAAGAAGTCTCAAATCTCTTATCATAAAACTCTCAAACTCTGAAATTATCTTTATCAGGAAACTCAATAGCAATGCATGAGATCTCTTATAGCCTGATATCAAATTATCTTTTCTAAAGCCAAAAACATGTAAAGGTAAGTTAAATACCCAATAAATAAAAAATATAATCAGTAGCATAAGAATATAAGTATGTATTTCTAATTATAATATCAAATGCATAAAATCAATAAAAGCATGTAACATACTAATAAATATTCAAGACTTAAAAATATGTCGTATCCAGACCCAAAAGTTATAATAACAACTGAATATTAAGAATACAGCAGTGATTCCACATAATCCAATCAACTCAATACAAGGCCACCATTATACAAGATAATAATAATCTCCACTGTACGAAATAATAAAAATCTCCCTGGACCTTGTTTAATTATAGTGAATTAAAGGCCGCGTATTTACGTCCTAACGGTTGGATAAGTACCACGAGGTTATCCGACATCCATAGTATCTCCACTATCCTTACAGTTCTTTTAGAGGCTATATATATAGTATGCTCTTACCATTTATGATATTCATCATTAATGATATCTCTGATAGCATCTCCTATGATAGTTACTAGGCTATAAACATCCCTACTCAATATCAACAACATCAACCTTCGGAATGAAATAAGTATCAAAAAGTATAGATTATTTTGAGGTCTCACAAACTCTTATTCACTTAAATACCTTAGAATTTTCACACACTCTCCTTTATTTATCCATAGAATACTAATATAATATATGAGACGGTCTAAATCAATACAAATAACCAATAGTCATGGGGGTAAGAGGAAATCCAAGGAAAATCTGAATATTCAACTAACCACCTTAACATTTCATTTGATTCTCACCAGCTCTCCCACTATACCAAATCATATTTTTAAAATCATAAAATTCTGATGCTACCTGATGAATTCTCAGTTATTTATATTATCTAACTATCCCAACTAATTCCATAATTGAAATAATAATTACCATTAATTTCCTCCTTAATATGCATATAAGTACACACACATCATACACATCTATTTTTCGATTAACCAATATATATATATATATACCAACCCATATAAATACGCACATGTATATATATTCAAATTCTTACTTATATATATATATATATATACACACCCATATAATGCATACATATATGTATATACACACTTAAATCACAATCTTATAATTCTATCCGGAATATGTATTTCAATATTTACATATATATTCTTTTATAAACACACGTACATACGTGTGTGTTGTTAGCATATAATGTGGCTTAAACAACCACGAAAGCGGAATAAATAATCGAGTTGTATAGCTTCCACCATTTGCTTGCTCTGCTTTCGGGTTATGAGATTCGGGCCGACTTTGAGCTTCTGGACACGCCTCACCCTTCTAGATGGTGTATTGGTTGAGTTGGGTGTCAGGAACAACACCAGAATACTTGATTTATAGGCAAAACCATCAAATGCCTTAATCGTGCGTTATTTCCATTAACCGGCCGAGAATTGATGACTTAATGAATGGGAGAGTTAGCATCACTTAATGGACCACTAATGCTTCAGTAATCAATGGAATTGAACGGTAGAAGGAGATCAGGAGTCGGGGAAGACGAAATGAACAGAAGCAGCAATCGGCTCTGCAACCGGCTCAGGATCGGCTTGAAGAAGCCGGCTCGGCTCGTCGCTCGGCTCGGCGCAACGGCTGAAGCCTACATTCTCCCACTTGGTCCATGTTTTACTTTATGTGATAACCAAATCTATCAATTCTCAAACTTACAAAATAAATATACAAATCATGACGATAAGTCCTCTAATAATGAGTAATATCTTCCATGTATTACAATATATTAAATTTCTCAAGCCATGTTCGTATCCGATAACATTACTTTATAAATAAACCTTATATTTATTTTTTGTCCAACAATTAATAACATTCTCAAATCAATCAATGTGTACACAATTTTAAAAAATATCACAACAGATAAATAGAAATTTTATTAAATATGATTGTCTATACAATAAAAATTATAAAATAAAACTTAGTCCCATTTTTTTACAAGATCCTTAAACCTAAATGGTAGCATGCCTTTTGTCAAATGTTCAGCGATCATCAATTAAGTGCTAATATACTTAATATCAATTTTTTTCCTTTAATGCGCTCATTTATGGCTAAAAACTGAATGTCGATATGTTTATTTCAACTACTACTTTTATTATTTTTAGTTAGAAAAATAACAGCTGAATTATCATAATATATCATTAATGGTATTGAGATGGAATCAACCACTCTAAGCCTAGACATAAAATTTCTCATCCATACACCATACTTTGTATCCTCGAAATAAGCAACGAACTCGACTTTCATAGTGGAAGTAGAAATTAAGGTTTGCTTTGCACTCCGCAAGGATACAGCTCCACCGGTAAATAAAAATATGTAACCGGATGTTAATTTACGTGAATTAACACATCCAGCGAAGTCTGAATCGGAGTACCATAATACTTTCAAATCGTCGGTTCGTCTATATATAAGCATGTAGTCTTTGATACATTGAAGATACCTCATCACTTTCTTAGCAGCTTTCCAGTGTTCCATACCTGGATTACTCTGAAATCTTCCTAACATTCCAACTGTAAATACTATATCAGGTTTTGTACATACATGAGCATACATCAAACTTTCAACAACGAAAGCATACGGAATATTTTTTATCTGTTCTCGTTCTAAATTATTTTTTGGGCATTGGCTCAAATTGCACCTATCACCCTTCAGAATGGGTGCTACACTTGGTGAATAATCTTTCATCCGAAATCTCTGTAAAACTTTATTGATATAGGTCTCTTGAGACAAACCCAAAATATATCGTGGTCTGTCTCGATGTATCTTAATGCCAATGACATAAGATGCATCACTCATATCTTTCATTTCAAATTTATCAGAGATAAATTATTTCACCTCATACAGCAACCCTTTATCATTGGATGTAAGTAAAATATCATCTATATATAAAATAAGGAAATAAATCTTACTCCCACTGACCTTTTGGTACATACATTGATCCAAAATATTCTCTTCAAAACTAAATGAAGAGATAATTTTATCAAATTTTAAATACCATTGACAGGAGACTTGTTTTAATCCATATATGGACTTCTTGAGTTTACATACCCATTACTCACCATCACTAGAGGAAAATCCTTCTGGTTGTTTCATGTAAACATCTTCCTCAAGATCACCATTTAAAAATACTATTTTTACATCTATTTGTTATAATTCCGTATCAAAATGAGCAACTAATGCCAAAATTATGCGAAGAGAATCCTTTTTAGATACACGAAAAAAAGTCTATGTGTAATTAATTCCCTCCTTTTGAGTATATCCCTTAGTATCGAGTGTTACTTTATATCTTTCGATATTACCTAATGAGTCTTTTCTTATTTTAAAGACTAATTTACACCCTATGGCTTTCGCCCCTTAAGGCAACTCAATAAGATCTCAGACTCTATTGCAACTCATGAAATTCATCTCTTTGTTTATGACATTGTACCATAATTGTGACTCATTATAACTCATAGCTTATAAAAATATTTTAGGATCATTTTCGACTCCATATTATAGTCTAAATCTTGTAGATATATAATATAATATAATCACCAGGGATTACTGTCTTTTTTATTCTAGAAGACCTTCTTAATGTTGTATCATCATCCTCAATAGGAATATCTTCTACAACTATTTTAGATAAATACTAAATTTTATGGTCAACTGGAATAGGATCAGTATTTTATGGAATGACATTGATTGGTTGTTCAACACCAGATTGATCTTGAGGGGTGTTCTGTACAATAATCAACCTATCATTTGAAGTTGAGGGTTGAGAAATAAAACGATCATTACCAAAAATCAAATTTCTTGATCGTTTTCTCCCACTCATTAAGTCATTCTCAAGAAATTTTACATTTCTTGATTCCACAATCCTAGTGCTGTAAGATAGACAGTAAAAGCTGTATCCTTTAGACCGTTTAGTATATCCAATGAAATGATAACTAATAGTCCTTGGATCCAACTTCTTTTCATGTGGATTATAAATTCTTACTTCAGATGGGCATCCTCATACGCGTATATATTACAAACTCAATTTTTAACCTTTCCATAACTTAAAAGGAGTTTTTGGAACAACTTTTGTTGGGACCCGATTTAATACATACACCGTCGTTTTAAGAGTTTCACTTCACAAGGATTTTAAAAGTTCGGAGTTACTAAGCATACTCTTTCTTATGTCCAATAATATTTGGTTTCTTCTTTCTGCTACACCATTTTGGTCTAAAAAATTAGGCATAGTATATTGGACAGTAATTTAATGTTCTTGAAGAAACCTTACAAATGGATCAGGCATTTGTCCATCTTCAGTATATCTTTTATAATACTCTTCACCTCTATCTGATCTCACAATTTTAATTTATTTTTTACAATATTTTTCTACTTCTACTTTAAATAATTGAAAAGCATTTAAGACTTCATTCTTATTATGAAGCAAGCAGAGATATATATATCGTAAAAAATTATCAATAAAGATGATGAAATATTTTGGGCCATATGAGTCAATATTAGGACTATAAATATCAGTATGTATGATTTCTAATATGTATGAATTTCTCTTAGTATTTTTCTTAGTCATGTTGGTCTACTTTTTCTTTAATACAGTCCATACAAGTCTCAAAGTTAATAAAATCTAGAGTATCAAATACTCAATTATTTATCAATCGTTTGATTCTTTCAATAAAGATATGACCTAATCTCCTATACCACAATATAGAAAAATATTCATTCATAACACATCGGTTAATGCCATCAGCATCAGCATCAGCATTAGCAGTATTAAAAGATGTATTATTTTATAAATTTAAACAATAAAGACCATCAAATAATATACCATTCTCAACAATATCAGACTTATAATGTAACTGAGAAATGAGTCTAAAAATGTAACAGAATATCCATAAGGTACAAGTCTAGAAATTAAAATTAAATTTTAAAAAAAATTTAAAATATAAAAGGTCTTTTCTAGAGTCAAAATAAAACAACTACTCAAAACTAAGCTGCATATTTCAATGGCCTCCACATGTGAACGTATTTTATTTTCGGAGAATACTTTGTTCACTACCCATTGGCTTCCTTAGGTTTTACAAGCCCTGTAAGAAATTTGAAATATGAATTGTAAAATCAAAATCAATCCACCATGTGTTATGTGTAATATTAACCATATTAAATTTATAACATACAAAAGAGAATAAATTACCTTTCTTTTCAAGCCAATTTGGTTACTTAATACAGTCCTTCTTAACATGTCCCCTCTTTTTACAGAAGAAGTACTTGGACTCCTTTTTGATGTCAGATTGAGGAGGTATTTCACCTTTTTTCCTTCTTTTTGGCTTGTGTCTTAAACTTTTCTTCTTTGAGCATGTAAACGCTTTCACTTTGTTCAATCATGAGCCTTCATTCCTCTTGAACACACATGATCATAAGTTTATTGATCGACCATTTATCTTTATGTGTGTTATAAGAGATTTTAAAAGGTCCATATAGTTATGAAAGTGTGTTCAAAATATAGTGTACAAGAAAAGATTCAGACATTTTTACCTTCAAATTTTTTTAATTGGGTTGCTATATTCCTCATCTGCATTATGTGCTCACGTACACCCTTATCATTGGTGAGCCTTATAGATGAAAAATTTATTATCAGGATGCTAGCAAATGCTTTATTTGAAACCTCAAACTGCTCATCGATAGCTTTCAGTAAATTCCGTACTTTATTATGCTGGTCGACAGAACCACAAATACCAACAAAAATTTTAGTCTTTATGAACATCAAATTGAGGCGATTAGATTGCTCCCAACGTTTATAAAGAGTTACATCAACCAGAGTTCTAGTAAGAGTAAGAGCAGGTGGTTCGTCTTTCCGTATAGCATAATCTATGTCCATATATCCTAAGTGAAGAAAATATTCTCTCCTTCCATGCCTAATAGTTATCATCTTTTAGTTCAAAAATTTCACATCTTATGTCAAAAACATTAACAGATTGAATAACTGTATAAAAATAAATACATGTTTAACAACCAATAAATGAGGCTAGCAAAATACAGAATTATATGTTACCAATATAAAGTATAAATTATGAATCAATTGACAAAAAAATTACTTGTGGGCTAAATTTTAATTCAAGTAGATTCATATTTAATTTTATGATAAAACTATCAAATTATATTCTAATTCTTAATCCCTGTGGGTAATTAAGAAAAATAATTTGACATTTTATCCTGATTAATTAATTTAATATAATAAAATTTCCTGTGGGATAAATTTTA
>JAOVVI020006968.1:0-15204 GCA_028571085.2 Nepenthes alata | reverse complement strand
TTGTACTACCTTTCGTTTAGCTGCTTGAAATTCATAGAGATGTGTACTCCTAAAGACTAATCTAGACGGCAGAGTAGAGTGGTCTAGATATGGAAATGATATTCGTTTTTAGAAAAAGAAGTAACAACAATTATATATTGACAGCAACTTTGATTGTTGAAGCCAAGCTTCGTCCTGGAACATGGACAGAGGAAGAGCGGTGGTGTGAGTGTTCCGGTAACTTTTATAGAACTTGTAATAAAATGAAAGAATGTCATTAAGCAAAGCAGGCACTCAGGGGCTGGATGTATGATAGAGAAGTAACTGTTTTTTAAAAAATCAAATAAAATCAAGTATTCAAAAATATTAAATCAGTCTGTGATGATTTTACTTTGGGATAGTCAAGTCTTTCAAATCTACATTCCTTGCCGTCAAGCAAGCTACCTTGCTCTCCCACTCACACCGGTTCTTCTATGAAAGAGTTACCCCTGCTTTTATGTAAGATGGATTGTATATAAGAGCAGAACATAGATAGAACGCAGAGCGCTGGCTTGATGACCACTTCTTGTTCTTGTTCAGCCATTTCTAAAACCCTCAAGTGGTGCCTGGGGTGGTCTCATGCTTTTTGCAACCCTACATTCATGAAAGCTCCCTCAACATAAAGGAAAGGTTTATGTTTTACTATTTTCTTAAGGAAAAGAAATTATGAGCAAATGAAGAGATATTTTACTACTTTTGAAATTAGGGTTATAGGAGGATTGGTCACAAATTGTGTTTTTAAATCACCCAAATTCCTAGTACAAAATGTGAAATTTATAGCAAAACTGGTAGGTCTTTTGGTTTGGCCTTTACACTACTATTACTAACCTTTGTTTAAAATTTACATGAAGTCGCATTGCAAACTTTTCGAGCTTGGTCTTCAAATGAGTCGATCATACTGAACGAATTTCGATCACGCATAACAGATGATAAAATATATTTGAAATTTAAGTGTATGATCCCAATAAAGGTAAGATAGATTGTCAGTAATTGTGGACGAAGCAATAGGCATACAAGAAATGGATTGTAATGAATGGTAGATAAAGCAAGAATGTATAGTAAGTTTAAAATATAACACAAGTAGAACACACTAAGGCGACCTTTCCTCTACTACTCATTGGAGCTAGCATAAGAAATTTTCCATTGAAAGGTTCAACTAACAAGACGGCCATTGTGAGCGATATTCACTTTCAAGAGTCATGAGCCTATGCCAATATCATGACTCTCAAAGAGCTCATCAAAGAGCTAGAAAAGGAGGAGGTGGAATTTCTTTCACTATTGTTTGTCTTAATTTGTGTTCATTGCAGGATTGCCTCAGTAAGCCATGGGATTTATTACTTAAATCATTTTCTGATTTTGAAATTTGTAGGAATATGCAGATAGATTGACGGTGGTAAAAATTGATCATGATGCAAACCCAAAACTAATCCAGGAGTACAAAGTTTACGGATTGCCAGCTTTGATTCTGTTCAAAGATGGCAATGAAGTTCCAGGAAGCCGAAGGGAAGGCGCAATTACCAAAGTTAAGCTTAAAGAACATGTTGATGCTCTCTTGGATTCTCTGTCGGTCGTATAATTACGTATGAGGTAAGGTGAAAATTTTCTCCATTTTTTTAAAAAAATTTCAGGCTTATACTTCAACATATTTTCTGCTACAGAGAGGGTTAACTGCTTATCAGAGTATTATAGCCATTAGCTGTGTAATTTCCTCAAGTTCCTTCCTGTCTAGCTCGAGATAAATGCAACCTTTGTTCTAATTTGTGGTCCATCACTGTGGTTATTAATATCATACCAATTCTAAATAATGAAAATCTTTCAAGTTATTAACAATGCTATTAATTTAATCTATCGTTAAATCAATAGTATATAAATAATAAATGTTAGTATGTCATAGAAAAACCAAGATGGTAATGTAAATGTTTCTGGGATGAATTTTTGCTTCTTATATGAAGTAATATTATTATATTTTTCAATTAATAGAAAAGCATTGTTTAGAACTCATATAAAATTAGTAAGTAATTTTTGAGATAAAAATGTAAATGATAAATGCTAGTCTAAATTTGGTATGCATTTTTTACGTACAAAGCGATAAAATCATATTTTTGGACCTTTGTAAATACTTGAACATATCTAAGTCAAAATTTCATTGAATTTGGACAATCTTACCTTTGGGGACCCTATAAATCTTTGGAAAGGATTGATTAAATTCCTCCAAATCATGATCACCCATTGTTCATCGATCAATTTTGTTATTTTTCTAAAAAAAGAAAGCTACTTAATTTTTTTTTATATAAAACATCTCAATCTTCCATTGATTAATCTGATAATTATAGTTAAAATGGGTTAAATTTATCCCCCATTTTAGAGTAATAGGATTTTTGAACCCTACAATCTTCTATTTCTTTGGAAATCTTATCAATTTATCTATTGATTGAAAAGAACAAAGTAAAAACCTTATTACACTTCGTTTGGTGACACCCAAAATGGAACGTCCACTTTTTATAATTTAGTTAAATTCATGTTTCTCAAATTTACAATCTTCCATAACTGTTTCTTCTAAGTGCTTTCAAGACTGAATAACCGATAGCCATATACTCAGTCAATCTTGTCATTATCTCACGGAACTCGGCGTGAGTAGGGCTTGACTCAGAGGCGTGAGCAATAGCCGGCCACCAACCGGTGCCTTTGATTGCACAATGCTTACCCCCGGCATCTTTACAACCCTTTTAGCTTTCATGAGGTTTCTCACTTGACTTGCACTGTCCCACCGTTTTGCAGCGGAATATATATTCGACAAGAGAACGTAGCTGTAGATGAAAAGAAATGCAAGCTAAGAGAGATGGCTTTAGGAAGACGTTTATTAGCATGAAATAAAATATCAGCCATTAAATAATATTTTTCCCTATATTTGATATCGAACCTTCTGGCACAGCAATAAAATTATAATGTGTCACTGTATTGGTAATATATCAACTAACATTTATAATATTAGTTGATATTTCTCTTCCATATTTCAATTGACAAAAATTGCAGCTGATATATGTCAATATCATGCCTTCTGATGTCATAATAAAATCACAATACGTGGACTCCTACTCCTACATCGAAGGATTTGAGAAATGTCTAATACATCATCTGTTTTTATGGTTTGGCTCCATGACTTTTTGGTCATAAATAAGTAACCTTACAAGTATTGTTGTTGCTTATGTAAATATGTTTCATGAGTAAATATTATTTATTGTTGATGTTGAAATTACCCTATTCCAACCCACAAAAAAGAAAAGAACAAGACAATTAGCTTGTAGAAAAGTGCATACCGGCCACTGTGATATGGTTCGAGATCGATAAGACATCTCCCCACAATCTCTCCAACTTCACTTGTTGCGTGAATTCTGCAGCCTGCGAACAATGCACCCCAGATGATGGAGTTAGGTTCCATAGGCATTGAAACTACGAATTCAACGGCTTTCTCCATGTGCCCGGACCGAGCAAGGAGATCGATGATGCAGCCATAATGCTCAATTTTCGGATCCATCCCATAATTTTTACCCATGCAATCTAAGAGTCGCTGACCTTCCTCTACCATCCCAGCATGACTGCAAGCGCTAAGCAGTGCAACAAAAGTCATGTCATTAGGTTCAACTCCTTCACCCTGCATATCTTCAAAAGTTTGCAGTGCTTCCTCACCCCGGCCATGGATTGCCATGCCGGATATAATGGTGTTCCAAGCAAGTATGTCCTTGGCATCTATTGAATGAAATACTTCAGCAGCATCAGAAATGCTGCCACTTCTAGCATACATGTCAACCAAGGCAGTCTTCAAGATGTAATTGACCTCGATTTCGTGCCTATTCATGAATTCGTGCACAGCCCGCCCTTGGTCCAATGCACCTAGGCGAGCACAAGCTGATAACATGCTGGCAAAAGTTTGTTTGGTTGGTTTTACATGAGCATCCAGCATCTCTCTAAATAAAGTCAGTGCTTCGCTTGGCCGCCCACACTGCCCATAGCATGCTAACATTGCATTCCACGACACTATATCACGGTAAGGCATCTTACGAAACAAGCTGACAGCGTCATCTACTTTCCCACATTTAGCAAACGCGCCCAACATCGAATTATAGGTGATGACATTTCTTTGGGGCATTTCATCAAACAGCTTACGTGCCTCTTCTACTTTCCCCATAACACCGTATCCGTGAATCATAGAATTCCAAGATATTACATCCCTGCAAATCATCTTATCAAATATAAGTCTTGCAAGTACAACATCGCCGCATTTTACACAACCATCTATCATTGAGTTCCAAGAAACAACGTCATCATCACAACACATCTCGAAAACCTGCCTTGCGCTACCTAAATCACTCCCATTTGTGTAGAAACGAATCAAGGAACTTTGGATATGAGGGTCCAGTTCAAGACCCCGTCTAACAACATGGGCGTGAATCAGAATCCCATATTGAGGTGCCGTCAACCCTGTGCAGGCCATTATCAAAAATGGGTATGTAAAATTGTTGGGTTTTAGCTCGCTTAGAATCATGCTTCGGTATAAAATAAGAGCTTCAAGTGGCTCGTTAATCAGAAAGAGCCCTCTAATGAGACTATTCCACAGCGATACAGGTGGTTTCTGAAGATGACCAAAGACGGTCTTAGCGTAAGCAAAGCTTCCGTGCGGTGAAACAGCGCACCGGGAAGCCAATTTGGAGACGAGAAATGAGATTTCGTGTGGAGATAGACTTGGTTGTGTGATGATACGGGCATGCAATTGTTTGAATTCTCTCAGCTGCTTGCATGCATTCAAGACGGATAGAATCTCATGTTTGCAGTACGTTCTGCTCATGGGATAGTGTAGCGGCAGCGAGGGGCCGATTCTTTGGAAGGGGGAATAAGAAAAGATGTAGCCTCTATTATTATTTTTTAATTAAAAATTTAATGATGTAAATTTTTTTTGAAAAAAATTGTTTTTATTTTTTTATAATATCAAATCAATATATAAAATATTTAAAAATATTTTTAAAAAAAATTAAATAAAAAAATCCGCCGGGAAAATGTGGAAGACCGAGTCCCAGTGATGGTGTTGCTCACTCAATTTAAGTTTCATCTTTCATTTTAAGCCGTAATGTTTTCAAGTTTCTCCCAGCATTATCTTTCAATCAAGACAAAAGGTACAGAGGATGTAACTCTCGAATATAATTTTTTATAATGTAGGGGGTGGCAGTAATAAATTGGCATTATATCATCAGATTTTACATTATCAAATAATTATGATCAGTTATATAGCTAGATTAAATCAGAATTACTTTTAACTTACTAAATTAAT
Source organism: Nepenthes alata (assembly GCA_028571085.2). Classification (NCBI taxonomy): domain Eukaryota; kingdom Viridiplantae; phylum Streptophyta; class Magnoliopsida; order Caryophyllales; family Nepenthaceae; genus Nepenthes; species Nepenthes alata. The sequence continues at coordinate 9,863 of JAOVVI020006968.1, read as the reverse complement.
CTAGCTCAAATTATATTCAGCCCCTTATTAGCCCAACACAAAAGTTAAAGGACGTAACATAACACCACGATTTAAGGGAAATACTTTAGCCCATCTAATTTATTAATATCTTATGGCTAGATTACTAGTTATGGAAGGCTAAATTTACCAAGGGTCCTTTTGGGGGGTTTTTAATAGCTTAAACTATTTATGTAGTAAGTTACCCAATCACTGGTGAATTTCTTCTGCACCAATTTTAAAGGTTTTTTAACAAAACCCTCAATCCCCAAAGAATAAAAATAAAAATGATCATCATCTACCCATATGAGCTTACATCATCCTCCTTCTCCCTCCCTACCTCTTGCCTTTCAGCAGGCAGTTCACTTCCACAGTTCATCTAAATTATGGAGACTGGCAGCCAAGATCCCACAGATCAAGAACTTCATGAGATCTGTAGCATCAACAATAGAGGCAACCACAACTAGTAACAACAATTTGGGGCACCACGGATGGTCCGTGGTTACCGATTCAGTTACCCTTGTGCTTGCTTCCATTTTTGCAGGTAGGATTAGTATCGTGTATCTGGAGTTTGGCCCAGATCCATGAAGAAGGATCGGAAATTCTTCGTAGTCCAAAAATTCAAGAACGATCCCCTGCATTGATCCTGAGCAGCTAACTCGTATGAGGATGGCACAACAGTCACAAACCGGCAGAATATGGACGTGTTCAATGTTGGCTAAATCACAAGCAAGAAATGGAACAAAAAATGGCAAGACAGCAGCGTTCAGCCAATGTTGCAGTAAACAAGAACAGATAAAACAGTCAGGGTGGCATTCATCATCCGCTACCCAAAAATAACAGCAAGTTTACAGCATTTGGTCTGGCATCTCAGCCCAACTGTGGTTAACACTAGACGGCAGCCCACTGTCTACTAGCTGTTTGTGGATGTAGAAACCTCCACGCTGCAGACAGGACAAACCTGCAGCCACAACAATTGCATCAAAGTTTATGATATCGGACATACGAGATGTGTTTAGGGAACAACCAAATAGGATGTGGCACACATTCATCTATCAATTTTTTGTGAACTTTTTAACGTGGATAGATAGATAAGACAACATCTTAACCCGAAGATACCTAATGGTATCCAAAGATGTCTCAAGCAATACGGGAATAATAAGTGCCAGAAGAACCGGAGAAAATATTGTCACCATATCCGGAAATCATCAGAAAAAAAGGTAAAAGATAAAGAAAATCTATCCTAAGAAAAGAGGCTCCAAATGGTTGGATGGAAAATATTTTATTCCAATGAAAACACTGCATTCCTTAAAATTTACTGTCTGGTTAGAACAGAAAACTATTTTCCATGAAAAAAAAAAATATGTGTTATCTATCATGGTGGCTAGTTTGGTGGGAAAACACAGATGAGGTCATGCTGCTGACGGCAGCTTGGAAGTCGTAATCGCAGATGAGGTCACATTGGTGAGGTATTTTTCCGGTAGTAGTGGTCGAAGCCTATGAGTGACGGTGAGAAATTAGTCTGTTATTGGCATGGGTATCAGTTTTACCCACTTTAAAAGGGAAAAAAATTTGCTTACCCTGAAAATTTCCTCAAAACTAAACAATGGAAAGCTGGAAAATAAGAACAAGGGGAAAAGTAACATTACAAGAAAAAATTCTGTCCAGCCAAAGGGAGCCTTAGTGGACATTAAGGTAGCCTGGTGGTCAATACTACATGCATATTCTGGTTTGTGTCCCAGCAAACTCCCCACCCAATCCTACCTATCAAGAGAAATAATAAGACAACAGTATGTTTATCGACATGAAGAGAACATAGCAACACAGGATATCTCTCAACTTTCTCAAATATCAAAATGCTAACCCATTTACCAGTGAAGATGTTCCGAATCCTGTGGCCAAGCTAAGTAGACAGTTTCCCTGCTTCAGCAGTTTCAAGATGGATTGTTTTGAGTAATTGTCTTTGTGCTAGCGTAAGATTTTATGTTCCTCTCACACATCAAGTATGTGTGTGTGTGTACTTGATTGCAATGGGTACAGGTACCACTGTAACAGGTACCTTAATTGGAAAACACTAGCATTAAACCATTATTGAAAAACTGCTTTTTTCTGAAGTAATGGCAATTCGTATAGAAGAAAGGAAAGTATATTATCAGTGGAAAAATGGAACAAGTGACTCCAATCAGACCCTCCATGAGTCAAGGGCCCAGGTCATTCAAGATAGCCTAGATATGTCCCTTATAGAGCACAAAAAAACCTGCAACAAACTAATTCATTTTCTCTATCTGGGCAGCTCAAAGTGCTACAGAGGGGTTCGGGTCTGAAACCCCATACAAAATAGGGGAGGGGTCCACCAAGAAATCATGCCAAGCCCTTGGAAATCATGAATCTCAACAGCTTTAATTATCAATCTGTCCAGACCAGTATTTATATCCATATCTATATCTATACATAAGGATACTTCAACCAATAAAGAAGGCTTAAATGACAGCAAAAGAAGATCCCAAATGAACGGTAGAGATTAAATTGTCCCTACAGTTCAGCACATGGCCACCTTAACAAGGAAGTCAATACTCTGTCCCCCACTTCGTGCACCGACATAGTTCCAAATCATCCCAACACCATCACCAATTCACTCACTCGACCCTACCCAACCTTCATCACCACATCATGCCGTCACTCATCCTCCACTGCGACCCACATGATTGGGACCACATCCCACGATCAACCACCTCACCCACTCTCCATCATCTCTCCACTGCCACCACTCACCCTCTAATTTCAGCCACACCATAATAACGTCTACAAAAAGACTTCAGTGTGGTATTTGGCTGATTTTCACCTAACATAGCCAACTATCAAATTTGTATCTCTCCATGGGAACTGGATGGATTAAAATATCCAATTTGCAACATTGCATAATGGCTATGCTCTTTTACACATTTGGATCTCCAGGAATCTCATATTAGAGAAGCATAAGAATGACTCATCTACTGACACAAATTACAGCAGCGATGATTCAGGAATGAAGAATTGATCCAAGAAGGTCTTCTTCTATGTAGTTACAGCTGTCCTTTTGAAGGATTTGTTCACAGTAGACATATGATCAAGGAAAACAAAATTAGCTTTTCATTGCTAATTTTCTTCTTTGTCAGTTTACCGGACCTGTTATTAACTCACAACTGAATTGCTAAAAATTCAAGAAAGGAATTAACGTAGTAGTATACCGCAGGAAAAATTCAATAAAGAAAGGTGGTGGACAGGGCCAATCTTGCAATGGAAGGAGTTTGGACAAGTCACAGAGATGAGAAGAGAGGGGTGACAGAGGAGATGAGATGGTCACATCGGTACACTTATAATTCATAACCACTCATTTTGAGAAATGGCTATGACTCAAACTGTCAACTCTCTCCATGCTCTCATTTGAGCCTCCGTTGGAATTAAATATTAATGCCTCAAATTATTGGCCCAATGTACAAAAATTCCTGTGTAACAAGTTTTGGGATGGACTAAATATGCATAGCTTTAACTTGCAATGCAGAGAGACTGTTTTATTGGTTTAAACCTCAAACCTACATAACATAATAAAACAACCATATTGTTACACCAAGGTTCATCTTATAACTGTCAATAATATAGTAAACCAAACATTGATTTCTTATTAATATAACATTATACATTAAATCTATTGAGGGCAAGCTTTAGCACAACAACAATATTGCTATATTACGATATTGAGGTCATTGGGTCAAACCACAAAAACAGCCTCTCAACAATGCAAGGGGAAGGTTGCGTATATTTGACACCCTCCATTATCCCATGATGTGAGAGTTCCTACACTAAACTGTTCTTTTAGTTATCTCTCCCCATAATACCAATTTTTTGGTGGGACAGCCACCAAGTTTCGTTTGAATATTTAGCACATTGAAGAAAATGCCACAGAATCAAACTAAAGTACCTTCCCACTAATGTCAGAGACATACATGAAAATATTTAATTACTCTGAAATGTTACAAACTTTCTTACCTTGTTTATTGTTAACCAATTATTTATGCACTCTGAGTGGTAAGAATGCTTGCAAGACAGCACAATTAATGCATCACCATCCTCGTACTCCAATCGGCAAATGACACACCTGAAAAACCCAATTCAATGCAATGGTCTGAACAGTCAACATTTAAACAGCACATATTCAAGGCATATCTACTCACGAATCACGCTCTCCGTCCTGAGTGTTATGTGACTTGTAATTTATCGAAGGCAAAGATGCAATTGTATCAGCAGATAATCCTCTGCTCTCTGTCCCCACTACTTCACCCAAGGCAAGCAGCTCCTGATAAATTTAATTAAAAAATCCACCAATTAAGCAAAGAAAATCTCCCATTAGCAATAAGACATTCAAGGAGCAAAGTTACCTCATATGAAAGTTCATCAGGATCAACCTCCTCCCATGTATCCTGGAAATCGCAGAAGCAATCAGATGCATAGCATTTTTATAACCAATTGGAGTCTGAATGACATTGAAGAGCTACAAAACATGAGAAAATAAACAGCACGTAAAATGCAACCTGGTTTTTTACCAAGTTATCAATAAATATCATCAACTTTTTACTTTTTTCAAATTATATTAACTTTTATTTCAGTACTAACTCGATTATATAAAAATTTACTCAAATAATTATGTAAAAACTCCAAAATCGACTTCACTTTAAAGGTTTTTACATTTAGAATTTTGGCATCACATATTTAGTAATATATGACTCGGAATATGGTCAACTTGACTTAATTTTTCATACATAATAGAGCTGATACTAAAATCATTTGAGAATAGAATTAGAAAATACAAAAGTGGAGAATAGAAGATGAAAATATAAAAGTTGAGAATATTTTGGGTATTTTTCCAAGTGAACGATAGTGATACAATTGCTCTTGTTCTTCCAATCCCTCCCTCCCCACCACCCAAGAAAAAAGAAAAAAGAAGAGGTGGGAATGATATATCAGGACTATTTATAATGTTATATCAACACTTCATCATATAATGTGTATGTCGCCGCAGAATTATTGAAAAATTCATAGTAACTGCTGAGATAATCAAGCCTAAAAATGGAATAAAAGCCTCAATTATAATCCCAATAAAAATTGAAACTTGAAAGCTCAATACAAATCAAGAATTCAAACTCATTAAAGTCATGCTAGATACATACATGGGAAATGAAGGACTCTACTAAAGTAATCATGGTTTGGGTAACTGAACCATGAACCCTTTTCTTGTCCCAAATCAGTCAAATTGGTTGGGCAAAAACTAAAACCGTAACAAAACCAATTTAATTGGTTAACCGTTAACCAATTTTTAAACATTATAACATTTCCACTAAAATTATAAAAATATAACATATAAAATTCTTAATTTCAAAAAACTAATATAAATATTAATGTGCAAATTACAACTTTGAATAATAATTTCGCAACCAATTGTCAACAACATAAGTTTCATACAACTGCAAACACTAATCTTTTTGCATTTTAGATGCCTTGTCATCCGCTCAATTAGTCATCCATATCAATAAGGTTATGCTCCTTTGTCAAACAAAACATTTTTACAAATAATAAAATAAGATATTTTTTACTAAATTAAAAAATGTTTACTTTCTTTAACTTTGTGGATATCGGTTCGGTAACCCTGATTCGAAAATCGGTAATCCAAAACCCGAAAAGAATCTATTTCGACCCAAAAGCAAACTAAACGATTCAGTTATCCTAGCTTTCAGTTTGGTTACAATGGTTTTGGTTCAGACTATCCGGTTAATAGTTTTTCCTAAACACCCATCCCTGTGGGGAATGCCACTAACATTAAAATATGCAACCTGAAAAGTGGTTTGGCAATACCAAGATTTTATCTTCCCTTTCAAATATGATCTCGGGAAATAAGTACAAGCAACTATATCAAAGTCCTCCTGTTGCGCATAAACACAACAAACAAACGTGTGACAAATAACACAGAACCCATGTCAGAAATAATACAAAGTACACAGTATGCCATGTGCCAATGTCCCAGCCTTCCTCGTAACCAAAAACTCAGTCAAAATTGGCACCTGAAGAGGTGTCTTACACAAACAATTGACCAATACACTTGTCTCGGCTAGTAAGAAATCAGGTTCATGCTATTTTTCACATCTTATACTTATCAAGGAGCTTTGGACAACCCAATTTCCAAACAATACTTGAACTAAATGATCTACTACAAAAAGGGTGGTATAATACTTGAGGCTGGAAAATGACATATGACTCTGCCCAAATAATATAATTTACTCAAGTACAAGGCTTCTCTGTCCAGGAATAGCCGTGAGGTATATTACTAAAATTATTAGGAAATCAATTTATCCCAACCAAAAGTTGCTCCTTGAGGGTAAGTTTTAGCGCAACAATTAAGTAGCTCTATTACGACCTATAGGTCACGGGTTCAATTCAAAGAATCAGCCTCTCCACAATAAAAGCCCAATGTTGTGTACATTTAACCCTCCCTAAATCTCACAACATATAATCATTGTGTATTGACTTGTCCTGATTTCAATCTAACCTATTACAAAAACTACAAAACAATCAACTTAAGTAACTGAAAACACATTTTCAAAACATCATGTAATCTATTTAGCATGCCAATATTTGGCAGTTCACAATTCTCTAAGCATACAATTATCCACAGCCGCCGCTGCGAAGTCCTCACAACCAGAATTGACATAAATCACTTTATGGTTATGAATAGGAAATTCAGCATTACCTCATTAGATCTCTTTAATGAATAGATAATTGATCTAGAGACAAAATCTTCATCATTACCTCCCTTTAATATCCCTTCTTCTGATCTAAGGCTAGATGGCAAACATGATGAGATTTGCATTCTTCAATTTAATATTTTCCAAATAATTAACCTAGTCACCCAAACAGCAATTATCTTCACAATTAGCAGGCACAAAAGATACCTGAGAGTTACCACCATGATCCTCTAACTCCAAAACTTCTCCTGAAACCAAGAAAAAAGCCCCAAAAGTCATGAAATATTCAAAGCTGCACACATCAAAGGAGAAACTAATCCCAATATATATATATATATATATAAGATACGTACTCTCAGTTATACCAGCCATGGCCAATAATCTAGCAGCCATATCACGCTCTTCAGCATCTTGTAATGCCCTAGCATATGCCTCGTCGTCTGGGAAAGAAGCTGAGTCGATTTCAATAGTTGGGGCAATGCTATCTCCAGATTCACCATGAGCATGCACATCAAATGCATCCTCCTCACCACCATCAATATCATCATCCTCATTATCATTGTCATCCTCCTCCTCATCATCATCCACGTCATCATCGAACTCATCATATTCATGGTCATGCAAATCACCAAATTCATCATCATCATCATGGTAATAGCTCCCAGCCTCCCAACTTCCATAGTCACTCCCATCACCATTCATTCTTAACATCATATAGGCCCTTTCCTGATCCAAACCACTGAACTCATTCAGTATAGCATTCAAAAAAGTGATAAAAATAACAGGAGATAATAAGAGACGAACAAAAAAAATTCACATCAAATAATCAAAGATTTACAATCCATTTGGCTATGAAGAATACTAAAGCGGGGAAGGCAAAACGGGAAATTTGACTTCTCATTCACATTTGAGAGGCAGAAAATAAAGATCAGGGGAGAAGAGGGGATATAGCCTAGCCTACTACGCCTTTCAACTCACTCTTAAAAAATACAAATTATCAGCAAAAGAAGCACCGAGTGTAAGTGCAAAATGCTAGCATCACATTCACAATTTTTGACAAGCCAGTGTTACAATCGTTGATTCATAGTCTGACCTAAGGTTAGCTACAACATGGATTGTTCCATTACGTGGAATGGGACATTAATGGAACAAAAGCTAGCATGGAAGTAGTGAAATAAGAGTAGACTAATTTCAATCTACGTGTTTCAGTTTTCATGATGATGTTAGTTATAACAAGTGAACAATGGGCAACTAGTTCGTTCTCATCTTGTAGAAAGCTAAGTCCCTTTTGCTGAAGACAAAGAATTGGCAAAGGAAGAAAAGGCAGTGAAAAACATTTTTGGTTTTTTTTTTTATTTATTGGCTGATAATCTTAAAATCAAGTGATTTGCATCATGCACTTGTTAAAAATCAATGAAATCACTACAGAATTGTTACATACTGGGTTGAAGAATTGAAATTAGGATTCCTATTGCTAGTGTCCATAATTCACAACAACGGAACCAAATCGAAATTCATTAGGAGAATAGAGAATTGTGGTAACTCTGGTATGATTACCTTAACTATTTTTGCTTTCACTAATGTCCCACAGTTTCTAGATTGCTTTAAGGGTGTATACTTACGTCTTCGAGCCAAAGCAGTAATGCAAGTTCGACAGGAAAATTTTGCCAGATGTATTTTGAGTGGTGGTGCTTGTAAAAGTAGGGGATAAGAAAATTACACAAGGACAGCATTCTCAACGCATTAGTAGAACAACTTTTATGCAAGAGCCAGGGCTTGGAAAATAGGTCCCAATCCAATACACCAACTTCATGCATTAGCGGCGCCAATTATGCTCCAAGAGGGTCATAAAAAAGGCCTTCGTACTCATTTTTGCCAAAAAGAAGAGGGTAAATTACTCGTATGTCCTTTTTCCCTTTCAAAAAGGGACAACGTGCATCAGGAGTATAGGAAAAAAATGTAATTCTTTATCTTAAACATTCCTTTTTGATTTCTTAAACCCTAAGGTTCATGTAAATCCTGGCACACACGCAATTAAAAGCTTTGCTTCGCCGATACAAAGATCAATTCAAGGATTAGGCTCTATTTTCTATTTGCGGTGAGAAATGGAAATGAAGTCATTATGCTCTTTCACTTATATTTCCTCTTATCTTGTTAAATGTTTGTCCCACTTCTTAAAGGGGCCAATATCAGCCCAAATAATCAGCATGGGCATCCCCTCCTTAGCTTGGCTCGGAATCAAAATCAGGAAGAGCATTCACCTCCTCACACGACGCTCTTCAATCTACTCAATCCAGTCCAAATTTACTATCAAAAATTCCAAAATCAAAACTTAATAGAGAATGCTAAGAACCGAAATAATTGGTAAATCAACTCTGCAATAATAACGTAAACTCGACAGAAATATTCAGAACAAGAGGAACTCGACATTGATGCTGGTGATGATGAAATCGTAACAACAACTAGAAGAACGCCGCAACCACTGTAAATGTTAAGCAAGCCATAAAAATATATCGAATTGCGGCTGAAAACCCTAACTCTCAATCTCACCAACATTTAGAGAAAAGAAACGCAGGGATCGTGCGCCGGAGACAGACCTGTTCCTGCAAGGTGCGGGCTAGAGCAAGGTCAGCATCGACCTGATTGAGGTCAGTGAAGGGAGTTCTAGACGACTGTCGTGACTGTGCCGCGTTAGATCCAGTTCCAGAAACGTCGATGGCGCTAAAGTCCGCGTTCTCAATAGTTTCGCCATTCGGATTTTCCCCGGCGGCGGCTTTGGCTACGCCGTCAGCCTTAGAGTTCTCATCCATTTCGCTTTGATTCTGGTCTTCGAATTTCTTAATCTTCCATAATTCCTCTACCGTGTATAAATAGATGAATCGAATGCTGTTCAAAGGATTAGGGATTATTGTGAAACTGAGCCAAGAATTTCTTTGTTTTGGAAAAGCATCACTATACGATTGGAAAGATTAAAGGGAAAGGTATATATATATATAAAGGAGCGGTAGCGTCCCCGAAGAATGTCTGTATTATACGGATACGGCTTAATTTTATGGCCCGTCCGCGGTAAATTGAATCATCTCGGCATGGTAT
>JAOVVI020006967.1:4046-15205 GCA_028571085.2 Nepenthes alata | reverse complement strand
TTCATTTGGTTTCATTTCAGTCCCAGTTTAAAGAAGGCAGTGAGATACAACAAATTTTGAGAGCTCCCATTATCAATGAAGACCCGTTTCAGTTGATAGTCATCCCCACCGCCTGAAACGATGGCTGATATAACAAGGGGATCGGTATGGGGAGAGGTTACACGAGCCATATCGTCGCTGCTAAAGCTAATGATATCATCCTTAACCCCTATCCTTGCTCGCTTGTTGCTGGAAGCTGGCTCTGGTTCCCTGCGCCTGGCATCCACGGCGGCTGTGGTGGAGACCATATTGACCATGCCGGCGGCTGTGCGGGCTCTCGGAGGCTCGTTGGCTTCACCGCCAGAGGTTGCTGGTTTCTGCCCCTGATTCTTCACGAACCGCTTCAGATTTCCGCGCCGTATCAGATCCTCTATCTCCTGCTGCAGGGTTCGGCAGTCCTCAGTTGAGTGTCCTAGACAGCGATGGTACTGGCAGTATTTTGTCTGGTCGCTGCCGCTGGGACCCTTTGGCGTTTTCGGCCACTTGAGGAACTTCTCTTCCTGGATCTGCATCAGGATGTTTGTACGGCTGTCGCTCAGAGGAGTGAGGGAAGCCCTGCCGTAGTCCCTTCTGGGCCCAGGTGGGGGCCGCTACTGCTTTAGGCGCTCCGGGAAGCGCTGGCTGTCGCTATCCCTATTTCGACCACCGAACGTCCTAGGAGCCTCCGGGGGCCGGTCCACTAGCTTAGGACGCTTCACCTCGTTGGCCTCTTCGGCCGTGATGTACGCTCGAGCTATGGCCTCAGCCTCTCGGAAGGTTTGGGGGCGCTGGTGCAACAGGTGCTTGAAGAAATCTCCCGCCGCCAGGGTGGCGACGAAGGCGTTGAGCTTTAGCTCGTTTGATAGTTGAGGTATCCGCCGCGCCACGGTGATGAAACGGTTCAGGAACCGATTCAGGCTTTCATCTGACCTCTGGCGGAGGCAGACCAGGTGCCACGGTTGCCTCTCCTCCCTGCGGCTGTAGGCAAATTGGCTCAAGAAGCTGTCAGCAAGCTCGTCGAACGAGCGTATGGAGTTCGGGGGGAGGCCATGGAACCAGAGTAACGCGTCCCCCCTAAGGGTGACGGGAAAGCACTGGCACATCAGGGCCTCGCTTGCCCCTGCAGAGACAAGTGAGTACAGAAGTAGTTGAGGTGGTCCATCGGGTCCTTACTTCTGTCGTATCCTTCCAGGACCGGCATCTTGAACTTGTTCGGCAACGGCTGGGTCCACAAGTCTAAGGCGAAGGGCGACCTCTAGAGCTTGGCGGAGGAGGGCGCGGGTTTCTCCTTGTGCAGGGTGTCCCACAGCACCTTAACTTTCTCCTCCATCGACGGGTCCGTAGCACCTCTCCGCGCGTTGATGACGCCGCGGAGCTCCGTGGGGTCCTGGAGGTGCGGTCGTGCTAGTCGGGGATGGCGACTCTCCGCCTGAGTGGCTCGTTCGTTATTGGAGCCAGCTGCGGTCGGCCTCCCGTCGCCGCGCGAGTCGCGGGGGTTACGCCGCTCACGGGCGTTCTCCCCGTCGTCACAGGCGGGATGACTCTCCGTGTCGGTAGGATCGTCTTCGCCCGGGGCCACCTGGACTGCAGCGTCGTTGGGCCAGTTTGCTCGCCTCCCGCGGGCTGCTGCTCGACGCCTTGCGTTCCTAGAGGCGAAGGCTTGAGACCATGGAGGGTTAGCCCCCGGCCAGAGAGTCCCTGTGTTATCGCACAGAGTGTGGAGGACCATTTTGATGTCACCTATGTCCGCGGCCATGCGGTGGGTGTCAGGCTCCGGACGGTCGTTTGCTTGGTTCCCGACAGGGGGATCCTTAGTCTGGGCAACGGCCTCCATTGCAGGGGTGCTTGCCTGTGCTCGGGTGTTCACCATGTTCTGGTTCCTGGGAGGAAGATGGGAAAGAGGCACTTGACTTTCGTCAGCAGTTTCCCACAGACGGCGCCAATGTTGCGTCCCGAGTTCGCGGTTTCCGCACGGATTAGAGAGCCTTCGAATTCCTAAGCGCGCGGCGGCGTCAGGTGAAGGGTCCAGTCTCCGTCTCTATGAACCTGGACCTGCACAGCACAAACAACAAACGAGAGGTCAGGGGTCCGGCAGGATTTCTCCCACCGAGGCCGCTCCGACGCTCAAGTCAGCAGATTCTCGTAAAGGACGGAAATGGCGCACGCTAAGGGCGGTGCACGGTGTAATGCTGTAGAAGCGTATGAGAAGCGGATGCGATGGTAGGGAGAATGTAGTGAGCAGGTTTAGGAAGGCCTGGCTTCCTTAGTGCACCGCAATGGGTGGCTAACTTTCCCAGCATCTGAATAGACGTGGGAGTGTGATCAAGAGCTGGTTTGATCTTTAAGGTAGCGAGAGTGTTCTCAGTTTCAGTTACTTTCTCCCTTGCTGTTGAGGTGAGGAATGGAAGTCTTAGAGTTCGTTCCAGGTGTAAAAACCGGGAATCAGGGTTCAAGAGTTCAAGAGTCCAAAAAAGTCCTCTTCTTTGTGGGGTGTGATGGCTCTTATAGGCCTCTTCCCTTCGAGCTCTGGGCGCCAAGATGCCCGTTGCGAGGGCGTCCTTGCCATTGGTCGCTGTCATAGACCGCTGGTCATGCCCGTTTGTCGTTTCGCGGTGGCTGACAGGCTTTAGGACGCTGCCGGCCACGCCTTGTTTCTTCCTTCGCGGGGAGTTGTTAGCCGCCTGCAGGTGGTTGCGTGAGCCGTTGGCGCTGTGCCAGCTGCTTCCTCATAGGCTATCCTTTCCGCCTTTCTGTCTGCAACTCATTAATGCGCTGCAAGGTCGCGTCGTCCTCTGCCAGCGTAGCTTTGCACGCGTCTCCCGCGTAACTGGGCTGGGCCTTCTATTTAGAGTGAGCCTGACCATCCTCCTTTTGGGCATCAAAATTCTTCATGGGCCAGGACATGGGATCCAATAATAAATAAACCCAAAATGTAATTTGGATAAAAAAATAAATAAATTTGCATTCAAATGGTGCATATATTAAACATATTGGGAGGTTTGAAATTTTTTTTAGTCCCAACAAAAATCTATTGGGCTTTGTTGACTCACAAATTTGTTTTATTTTATTTTTGTCGTATATTAAAATGTGACATTTTTATGATATATTTACATATTTAAAGAGTTTTAATTTTTTTTATCAAAATTAAACTTGATATTCTTTTAATTCATTAAAAAAATATCCTAAAATTATAATATAAATGGGAATATTCTATGTCTCTAAAAAAATATAGATTTAAACTTTTTTAAAATTTTACATATACTTAAACTATTAGATTTAAGTTTCTAAAAACGAAGTAAAAAATCGATTAATTAATATTTAATATTATTGATCGATATTTAAAATATCATTAACACGAGGCTGTAATGATACTTTTTCAATATTAACATTTTATAATATTATATATATTTATCCATAATTTTTTTAATTTGCATGTGTTCAAGCTCAAGCATGATTGATGCTTCATTGGGCTAGTTATCGGACCATCTGTGCCCTTAGTCTTGTGTAGCTTTCTAGTTGAGATGAGGTGACTAGCAATAACTCATTGTATAGACTAAGGGTTTATTTGTCATTGTCAATGAAACAATTTCCCTCCCAAAAAAAAAAACCTATAAATAAGATATTTCCCTTAAAAACCTTATAAATATTTGTTTTAGGTTCTCCATAAATTAATATGGATTTTTTTTTCCAATAAGTTGAATCCAAAACCATTTCAAAAAAAGCATAAAGATATTTTTTTAATACAACAATAATAAAGTTTTATATACCAGTTTGGCTATAGATTTATTTTTGTCACCACTCATTCTAGTGTGATATTTTTTGAAAGTATTTTTTTGGATGAGTAATCGTATAAGCAACAAAAATTCTATAAATCAAACGTCTGAACAAATTAGAGCTGACAATTTAAAACTGTAAAATTATATCACTTCATACCCATAAAAAAATGCAAGACAAAATCAAAATGACAAATTTAAAAGATGAGATCCATCCCCAAGTGACTCAAAATTGAATGATTTGAATGAGTGATTTGATTATATATGATTGATAGTTTATTTACCTGATAATTTGATATAACTTTGATGATATGCTCCTTAGGATAAACAGGAAGGTTATTAAAAATGGTTTTGTTTTGTGCTTTTTAAATGTAGTAGACAGTAAATATAAGAGCGGACCTGACAATCAAATGAAAAATATACTTACTATGCAAATAATAGGATACTGAAAGACAAATGGCGTCCCAACTAAGATTTAGACAGTGAGCACCCAACTCTGATGTAGATATCTTTTCCAATAGCATTTGTAACATTGCTCTGAAAGAAGATATGATCATACATCACAAGAGTTATTCTGAAGAAAATAGAATATGTATATTAAATAAGACTCTATCAAGTGTAAAAAGCCTACATCTAATAACAAGTCAAGGATTAAAGGCATAAGACGAGGTGGCAATCTTTCGCCCAGATGAGGGAAGCCCATAGGACAGTTAGGGCAGTCGGCTAAAACACATGTCAAGCCGACTTGTCCAAGCAAACACCATGAGGATCTAAGGTATAAGAAAAGGAGTCACTTTTCAAAAGTATAATGAAATTCAAATATATTTTTATACTTATACAATCCTTTATTTCTTCCGATGATAATTAACTTATATTTTTTAATTGGTACTTACTTTGATATATATTTTAAGTGTTTGAACCAATTTAGAAGTTATTTCCTCATCTTATTTTTTATAGTACAAATTCTAAGTATAAATGTATGTTCATATTTTTTATTTTATTTTGTAGTGTAACTTTTTTAGTAAACAAGTAAATCTTCATTTATGAAATTAGATTGCTATATTTATAAAGTTTATGAACAAAAAAGAATAGGACAAAACCATCAACCCTTATCCAACTAAAAACTAAAAAATTAGCAACCAAATCTATTGATAAAATGGAAGAATCATGCCTCAAGAACTCAGTAAGGGATAGAAGAAACAAACATAGTTAAAATCAAGATCCAAAGGCACATGCCCTTGACCTACATGACCAAACCGTGCTCATTTCTATTTTGAGTTCCTTTTATCATCAAGAAATTTAAAATCAAACAATAATCGTATCATAACTATTTAAATAGTATTTTCTCAAAAAATAATTGTTCTTATCTTTGTAAATAAGATAAATTGTAACCGTAAAAGCAAATGTAGCATATGATTATTCTCCTACTTCTTTTATTTAACATTGGTCCACTTGATAACCATATTTCAATCTTTATATAGCCAATCATATCCAATCTATCTTCAAGGAGTAACTCAGATTCATTTGATAAACTTCTATTTGAAGAACAAATAATTAGCAGTCTCTGCTGTATTTTTATATAAGATAAGCCTAGATGAGATATGAAGGAAACTAAGCTTGTCCACAATATCAAAATGATTTCTAATAATCATAAAATAAATGCATAAGAGGGGTAGTAAGTTAGACCCCAAACAAGGTGCACCCAGTTCATGTTGGGATAGCATAGATCCTCTCATGATCTTCCAAAGCTCATAGGATACCCTTCAAAGAGTTCATGCTAGGATCATAATCAAACAAAGACGTAATAAACGATCTTATAACCACGCTAGCACAGTTAGGCCATCTCCACCTACTATCGCAAATGACAGAATCAATACCGATGTCCCATGGTAGACTAGTTTCTATTCAGTTAGGAAAAGTGACATGAGAATCCTCATAGAACACAACCAATTGGACTAGAAGAAAGTGTTTTCCCCATTACCTACAAAGTGATGTGTGAAAGGTTTCAAATGAAATAAAAAATTTATAATCTTACTGAAACTTCACCGTGTAGATTGTGAGATCCTAATCATTTAAATATACTAATCTCTAATGTGGCACCTTTTTATCTAGTTCTTCTAAACAGAATTATCTGCTATTGAAAATCCTCCACAATTATTTGGTCGGGAGAGCTTTACTATAGTTAAAAGTAGTCATAATATCGAGATCCCTCCTCTTTAGGTGTACATATATCTTTTAGTATAACTTTACTTTTCCATCTTAATATTATTATTTTTATATCACACAATATTTATATATATTGCCTGATTTTTTAGCATTATAATATACAGTATAGTAAGGCTAATAACAATTATATATATATATTTTCAGATTTAAAGATATTTTTTTGCTAAAATTATAATTTATATATTTTTTGAAATTACTTTTCAAAATAAATAACAATGACCCAAAATGTGGCTAGTGCTATTTGAGTTGGTGATGTAAGAGGAATAGTAATAAAAAGAAACTTTATTTAAAGAAATAATTTTATCGATGAATAAGCTAAACATCAAAAGCTAAATATATGTATACATATACTTTAAATGTCTTTTAAATAAATGCAATGCCTCTTTTGTTGTTTTGGTGACAAGGACTTTAACATGTAAAGTGATTTTATTTTAATTATTAGGAAAAATTGACAATTTCATTATTATACTATTTGGTAATATGCTTTTGTTTAGTGTAAAAAAATTACAAAATATAAACTAATTTTAAATAGATAAGTGAGTCATAATGATTAATAGATAAATTTAAAATAATTAATTTTTTTAAAAAAGATCAATAAAAATATTCAGTTTAAATATTATTGTACTTATATAAAAGTATTTTTTTATTTGTATTTTTTTTTTTGTGGTAGGAATTGAACCACTAAGTGTAATATAGATCTGTCCCATGTATGAGGATTTAGAACAAGTTTTGAGTACATAATCTTAGTTGAAAAGATTATATATTAAATTAGGTCATGCAAATAAAAGAGAAATTAAAGTCATGATCAAATTATATTAAACATCTCATATAAAAATTCTATATTAAATAAAGTCATATAGAGTATAATAGAAATTAAACTTAGTATTTTTTTTATAGAATCATAAATATTTATCAGTTTAATTGGTACATAGACATAAATATAAAGTATTATAAAAAAAAATTATAAAATTATCTAATTTTTAGGTCCATAAAGAGTTTTTTATTTAATAATATCAAACAAACACCAAAAAATACATATATCAAAATAATAATAAAAATAATAAATATATATTTTTTAAATAATTTTAATTTTAAATAGAGCACTCTTATTCTAATAGTGAAATTCATTATCAAATCATAATATTTTGTAAAACCACACATTTATTTTGGAGATAATACGGCCCATTTATTATATTTATTATTATAATTTTTTAGTGAGATCAATAATTTCATAATTTTAATATAATAAATTTAACATATCCATATTATTATTATTATTTAAATAAAATAGCCAAATTTTAATTAATTTTATATAGATAACTGAGTTACAATAACCAATAAATAAATTTTATAAAATTAATTAAAAATATTCAGTAATATCAATAAATTCTTAAAAATAGCAATATTTTTATATTATTGGTCATAATCCGACTAGTCAGACCGACAGTTCAACCCAACTCTGATAGCATTAAAGAAAGTGACAGAAAAACAACGGTAGGGTCCATATAAATGAGCCGGAACATTTAGTGTGGTGTGTTGAAAGTCCAGTGGGGCACGGGGGTTTAGCAATTAAACTGACTGCTGACCTACTAAAGTAGTTGAATTGGGCATCTGAAGTCACCATGAAGAAGAATTCCAAAATATTTAAATAATATATCAAAATATATTTATATTGTGTAATCCTTTTTTTTTTTTAAATAAATTTATTAGTATAAATACATATATATGATTTTAATTTATCAAAAGCATCATAAAAATTGTTAAATAATATTTTTTTTTAATTATCATTTATTTCAGTCATTGAGCATACTTTTTTGATAAATATCATAAAATACTCTTTAAATATATTCTGAATATTAATCTACATAGATTAATTAAAATGGGTCATTTACAAAAAATATGAATTATAAATAGATCGTATATAATATCTCTCAAAGAGATGGAGATGCTTATTTTTTTAATCCTAATCATTTATTTTTAAAATGTATAATGATGATTATCTACTTAAAAATAAATGATCAATACATATAAACGAGTCTTTCTTTCTTGTTAGGAAATAAAACTCACTTGAATCCTATACCGATCGATGTAATAGCAAACGGGTATCATAAAACTCTAAAATAAAAACAAAATGAAAGATTTAAACAATTTTGATTAATTTGGGAAAGGAAAAAGATTAAAAGAATGAGAGTCTATAAAGTATTATTCCAACATTTATTTAGTACTGTTTGATTTTTTTTTTAGATTCAACCTATATTTATCATACCTAATAATTTATTATTATTATTATTATTATTATTATTATTTTGAGCATATTGCACTACTTTATGTTGCTTTAGAAGGAAGTTGTAGAATTGGTGTGCTTTTCATTTTTCTTTTCCCCACTTAAAAATAATTGATAGCTTAGTCAAAAAAAGCCACCCCTTTTAAATGTCACCATCCGGAAATCAACCCTAATTACTTGATTTAAGGGCTCTAGTCCCTTAAAGGAGAAGAAGGGTCGGATTCTCTAAATATAGTAAATTTGGATTGGATTTTACTTATATAAAAATAAAAATACAATTACAAATAAAAATAACATCAAAATTAAAAAAAAAATTGATAATATGTTTAAGTCATATATGTGTGTAATAATGCCCGGTTAGGCTAATATTTGAATCATGTAAATCCGAAGGGTTCAAACTTAGACTATAATGTCGCTCATTTTAGAATAAACAAGGTCAAATGAATCTTTATTGAATTGAGTTTCTGATTTATTTATGAATTATTTGACTTAATTTTTAGTTTTTCTTTTTATATTGCATAAAAATTTGAAGAGGTAAATAAAATATATTTCTATAAGGCTTGTTAATTTTTATTTTGGTTTGCTATTATGATAGATTTATAAATGTTATAATGAGAGCTGTAAATTAGCCGAATATACTCATCTAACCAATGAGGATTTCCAGCCTACATGTTACAACACTTAGCATCGTTCTTGTAACACTTGGCCAATGTTAACGCATGACCAATGCTATAGTATTTTATCAATCTGATTTTAGTTTATTTAACTTTTGACTAAATGGATTATTGATAATGATGATTAATGAGTTATTAATTATGTAAAAATTTGGACTAAATTCATATTGAAGTCGATCGGATTGAAATTTCAGGATCTTCAGAGGAGTATTTGGTAATTCTATTGTCAAGAGCCAATAACTAATATTAGTATCTTATAATATTTATTAGGACTATTATGATATTACTATAATACCCAATTTTTTATTTAATTAATTTGATATTGTCAAATTTTTTTAATTTATTTTAAATATATTAAAAATAATTATACAAAATAAATTTTAAAATCAATTACATAAGGAAGCAGTTTTGGTGCTTAAGGCACACTCAACGCGCTCGTGTACACTTTTGGTAGGTCGGCCACGCTTGAGAAATGCCTTTGGACCACTTGAGTAGGAATATTGGTGAGCGTCTGATGTGCGCCTGAGATAGTGTTCAAGCATAGTTTTGGTATATTATTTTCACTTGAGGAGCACCTTAGGCAGCGCTCATGCGTAGTTGGGGTTGAGTGCAACACCTGACGTGCATCTGAGATGATGGTTATGCACCGGTTTGCTCATATAAATCAACGAGTACTATTTTCAGGCATTTTATTCAGGAAGGAAGAGGAAGAGAAAGAGGAGAAGGAAGAGAGGTGAAGAGAAGAAAGATTTTAGAGTTTCTTTTGGTCAAATCTATCAGATTAGAGGTTAAAGGTAAGTACTTTTAAATCCTATATTTTGTCTATTTTAATTTTTATTTAATTTTGCTAATATTTTGTAATTTAATATACATACATATCATTATCACTTACCCCTTTCTATTCTTCATAAATACATGTATTTTTATCAATTAGTTTGAGTTTTTTTGCTTAATTTCATCAAATATTTGAATAGTTTAAGAATTTGAACAAATTGAATAATTATTTTAAAATATATGACTTATATTTAAAATATTTGCAAAGGAAAGTCATGAAACTTACATATAAGTCATACATGTGATATTCCATGTATGTGTTCTAGGTCGGGCTATATTTTGGATTTAATTTAATATTTATACTTTTTTTAAGGTGGAAAGCTTTGTATTTGTCCTTCTCAAAATAGAAACTTTATACTTTTCTGCCAAGTAGAAAAAGTTTTAGATTTTATTATAAAGACTCTCATCAGTAGTTTTAGATTTTATTATAAAGACCCTCATCAGTTTGATTTTTATAAGAACCATCGTAAGGATTTAAATTAAACTAATATATTCACACATTCTAATATATTCAGATAGATTTAAAGATTATCCCTAATATCCATCGAATATAAAAAATAGTGGTGTTTGTCTCCATCTGTAGAGAAGAATATATAGACGATCTGTTTATGGGTCTAAATAATTAATTTGACATAAGATTATAAGAAATATGTATAATCCTTCTTCAAAATTAATCTTTCAATTTTTGATTCTCCAATTTGAGCATATTTTAAATTTTTGATATATTTTACATATATTTAATTAAGACTTTATTTTTAGATTCATAGGTTTCAACAACTGTTTAGATTCGGATATCATATGTAGTTAGTTTTGTACATTTGGACTCTTTGACATTTGTTCTCGATCATACATTTTGTATACGAGATCACACGCAGAATCGAATGACTCATCAGATTGGATGTTTGATTTCAACTTTTGTGGATTTTGTGTTTGTATTATTAATTTACACTATTTATGGATGTATTATTTTATTATATATATATATATTGAGACTTATTTAGTATTTGACTTATATTTTTATTATTTTTGATATTTATAGATTAAAGGGTTATAGATATCTTATAAGAAATTTAGACGTGATTGCTGGTAAAGATTTTATTTATATTTTATGAGTATTAGTTTTATAATTGAATTGTATGTGTATTGGCTTTATGTTAGCATTGAGGATACGACCGATGGATTGATGTTGGTATATTTTATTATTATGGAATTAGGGTTTAGATTATTCTATTATTTGGCTATTATGGCACTTGATTTATGTTGGATCGGCGGTGTGGTTTGTATTGTTAGTTCGTTACTTTTTTCTTATGAATATTTTGAGCAGGTTATGCATAATTTATTATCCAGATG
>JAOVVI020006966.1:0-15205 GCA_028571085.2 Nepenthes alata | reverse complement strand
AGTAATAATCTCTAGTATTAAGTATGGTTCATCATGAGGAATACTGATTCATCTCATCCATAATCAGTTAAGGTTAGCTACTTTTTTTAATTTTTATTTAGCAGATTGAGTATATGCTAACTTAAATATCAAATGGGTTTTCTGAGACTAAACTTAAGACCCTTAATGAGACTGTTTTATTTGTGATGCGTAGAAAACCGATTTGTTATTTCAATTTTGTTCTAACGTAGGTCAAATAAAATCAATTTTCTAAAGTATGCATCTGTTATGTCCCAAAACTAGATCCCATAATTAATAATTAATAACATTAATAAATTATCAATTAGCAACTTAAATAATAAGGGACGTAAATTTTACGTTGATACCTCAATAAATAAAAACAAAAATAATATAACTTAGCCATAGGACCCGAAATTGTCAAACCATGAGGTGACGAGAACCTTGACCATATTATAACGTTAAACCATACTTAAAGAGTTATATCTAAATCAAAATCAAAGTATCTAAATAAATATAATAGAAAACCTATATCAATATCACAATTTATAAATTATTGTTTCAATATCATAATCATTCTAAATTACTATTCAAAAATTAAATACATCATCGAAACTAACATTTCCTAATCTTCGGGGTATCTCCCTTTGATCCTACTTATCTTACAAGTACTCGAGTTGCTAATTTGAATGTGTTAGTAAAAAATAGAAATAAGAGTGAGTCGAGAGTTAAGAAATGTATATAATTTTATAATTGAATATACAATTTTCGTCAAACATGTCAGAATGAGTAATGAAGTAAATTCAATAAAATGTTATGAATTTTTCATGACAAATATATACAACTTTTTAAATTTTTTTAATATTTTTATTCAAATGCAATCCATGCTAAAATATATAATTTCTTAGGGATCAATAGCTAGTAGGTCCTTATCAAGTAAATAAGTGGATAATTAAAATCTTGAATATATTTATTTTCACATAATTAAAAACCCTACACTACTATTCAGGATTCATAAGTGGGTTGTCATTAATATCACCCTGTAGACGAGACAGAATATCACTGTTACTGGCAGATGTTATATTCAAGTCTCGATCGCCACTATAATATACATTAACATGCTATAATTTACTACCGATGAATTTATTATAATAGCCCAAGATTTAGACATATAAAAACTCTATACAATTTCTTATAATCCTTTTTTTTTTTTTCATTCTGGAAAAAATATTCTTAATTTTTTAACATACTATAAAATTTTCTTCAAATTTTTTAAATTTCTTATCATACAATGACTTAAATATCTACAGCATTTTAAACATACGATTTTAAATTATGAAATGTTACATGTTAAAGTTTTTCAAATATATGAGCTACTATAACAAAATTTCAAGAAAAATTAGTAAAATCCTATCATATTAACATCTCCTTTCAAATATAAAGCATACAAAGATAATTTATAACAAATTTAAGACATATAAAATATATAAAAGTATTGAAATGATAATTGAGAATATATTTGAGTATTAGTGTAAAAATTAGTTTAAAATATAATATGTGTATTTTGAGAACAAGAGGGAAGCATTGTTTTATCCTAATATTTTGACTCAAATTTATTAGACTCTTAATTATTACTGATAATTAATATGCTATTAATTGTAAATTAGTTTAGGTTAATTATGTATTTGAATCA
This sequence comes from Nepenthes alata, assembly GCA_028571085.2. Taxonomy (NCBI): domain Eukaryota; kingdom Viridiplantae; phylum Streptophyta; class Magnoliopsida; order Caryophyllales; family Nepenthaceae; genus Nepenthes; species Nepenthes alata. Next base: position 13,515 of record JAOVVI020006966.1, on the reverse strand, counting down.
AATGTGTTAAATTTACTAAAATATTAAAATAGTATTTTAATAATTTCTTATCAGTAGCCCATAAATATTTTTTGTATTTTAAAATAATAAATTAAGAATTATTATAGTTTATAAATTCATATGAATGTAATTAATAATATAAATATTAATATTATTTGTAAAATAATAATAATTGTTATAATTATAATGATATTAGCCGATGCATTTTTGGCCTCTCGATTCTTCTTCTCCTCTCTCCCTATTCCTTCCTTCTGTTCCTATTCTTCTTCCTTAAATCCACGTCGCTGTTCCTTCTGCACTTCGGCGCATCGAGTAACAGAGGGTGAGAGAATAGGGACGTGTGTGTGCGGTTCCCGCCGTTGCCGTCGCCGCAGTTTCCTTGCCGCCGATGCTGCTGATCGTCGAAGAAACAAGGAAAATCAGGCAAGTAATTCGTCCCTTCTCTTGCAATTACTCACATTTCTTCTTGTTAAAGTTAATATCTGTGTTTGCATGCCTTGATCTTGTGGGAATCGTTTGTATTTGGGCGTGAAGTGAAAATTAGGGAAAAAAAGAGCACAGCTCTGACGAGGAAAGATCCGATATTTTTAGGATTTTACAATGAAAATCTGGTTGTGTAATGGGTATTGGTATGTGTAATTACATACAAATAATATATATATTTCCATGTATAACTGCGAACCAAAGCAGACAATATTTTATCACGAAGACTTGGGTAGTTACATCAGGCATCTCCCAAAATGTAAAAAGACTACACTTATAATAATTAAAGTAGACAATAATTAAAAAAATATAAACCCATATAATATGGTTTAGATGCAATAATAAAGCAAATATAAAGCATCACAAATTTTCAAATTACCGAAATATCGAAGATATTACAAAAATAAACAACACACCCAAATACTGAATAACAAAGTGATATATCCCAATCATGGAATAAGAGGTATGAACTCTCCAACACTCAGTGCATGGTCAAAGCTCCAATTAAACCTGCAAATAATGAATAGATATATATAACATCAATGACTTAAAAACCAACAATAATATAATTTAAAATATTATAATGTATCTTAGAAGATTTATCAAATTATTGTTCTAAGTGAAAAATAAAATAAATCAAAACACAAAGGCACATTTGTGGCTGCCACAATAGAATATTCTAAAGAAAGTCATGCTTAAGGTCATGCTTTAGTGTTCCTAACAATAGCTAGACAGGTTTCAAATTTTTAAATCCAACTATATAATGTGTAATATAATAGCAAAAATTAGAGGATGCTCTTTCAATATATTTAGATAGCATGATATCTAATTTATTTATCAATACGAATATGTTTTTTTAAAAGTAAATGAATAAATGAATATCATGTTATCTAGTGAGATGCTCCAAAAACATCTCTCACTTTCAAAGCTCGTATTAAGAAAATGAAAAGCAAAATCAAGTGCATATTAATTTGGCTCGAAACAGCTGCAATTCTTTGGCCCCAACTTTGCAAGCTATCAAGTTCACATAAGCAAAAGCAAATCCAAATGCCTAATTTAAGTTCTTATATTTCATGAAATGAAATGAATTGCTATAATATAGTTCTTACGATTGGAATGAAATGACCATCATAGTCATTTGTATTGGTTAAGAGTTTACAATTATGTAACTAAGATTCTATATGTTGAAAGCTTTCAATGTATCTCATAACATCTAAAATGTACATTTATTTATTTTTTTAATGATTGGTAAAAAAATGAGATACGACTCAAAACATAATAAAACATGAATCTTTAAGGATTAAGCGCCGATTACATGATTGTAACCCTTCAGTGCATATCTAATTTCGACAATTTGCTTCTCTATTAGAGAGACGTAGAAATTTATAAATCAGTACAAATAATTAATTAAATTTTAACGAATTAAGTCACAAACTCACATTATTTTTGCGACTCAAGCACTAATCTTTCGACTTTGTGTCTTCTCCACTTGTCTTTCCTTCCATGGATTTTGTTTTTATCTTTTCTTTTATCCTGCATAGCAAAGCCGTGTTGTGCATTTGCGAGTGTCAAAATGAAGGAAAAAAAAGTCTATATAAGTTTATATTATGAAAGATAAACAGCTATGGTTAATTTAAATATTTGATCTTAAACCGTCAAATGATTGCCTTGATATAAAACTGAAGAAGTATATTTTTAGCTCCTCCATAAATAGGCTTCACGCAGAATTTTAAATGACCTTGAGAAATCATAAAAACTTCCATTCTTTATATTTCCTCACTTCTCGCTTATTTTTTATTTTTTTCCTTTCAGTATTACAGCTTCCCTATCCTTTTTGCATCTCTTTTGCATGCTTAAACAAAAGAAGTTTGTAGATAATAGGCCAATACAATTGAAAAAAAAAATGCTTGATTTAATCATTAAATACACCACAAAAATAATCAATTGGGTAAAAAATGAGAAAACCAAAAGTGAATAAAAGAAATTGGATTAACTCTACTTAATATCCATCTTCCGGTGGTTTTCAAAATTAATATATCTATACAAGAAAAGACACTAACCTCCTCTTGCAATTGAAAAAAAAAACAACAATGTCAAAACAACCATTTTAGCTCTCTCATGAGCAATGGTACAAATTCTAGAGGTGGACTTGATTAACAATTTGTGTGTTGACATTCTATATGCGTATATATAACTTGTCCAGGTATAGGGCTACGTTTAAGGTTGCTCATGCAACATCTAAAATCCTAATCCTTGCATTATTGCAACCACTTATTTTCAAAAACAAAAAGAAAAAACAAAAAGAAAAAGAAAAAAAAAAAGCTGTATGGGTACAACAATTAAAATTTATTATAATGGTGCAAGAAAATAAAAAATGATATATTAAAAACTTATTGTTAAGAATACTCTACATACCTTTTTTTGATAACCGCGTTAAGATCGAAGTACTCTTTGTCATCTTTTCAATTTATGTTGATTTTGCATAGCCTTGGGTTGCTCAGAGATCCAGATGAAAATGTTTTCATCATTGGACATTCTTTAATCTCCACTTCTTCCAAGGATGGGAATTCTAAGGCTTCATAGTTCTCAGAGCTGAAGCTGCGTAGACTTCGTAAGTAATAAAGTTTTATGATTTTTACACGACGCAATACAACTGTAATTGGAGCTGCATTATTAGATGTATCCTCAATACTTTCCTGTGCAAGCATTTGTTCAATGTCTTTGCAGTCTTGTATGTGGATTTCTTCAAGCTGTGCAAATCCTTCACTACACATGGAAGCTGTGAAAAGAAACTTCAACCCATGGATATAGGAAATCTTTAGATAACGCAGATTTTTAATTGGAAAAATCATCCACGGAATCCTTTGCAAATTGTCCATGTAGGATAGTGTCAAATTCCTCAGCCGAGGAAGCATTGTGGAAGAACGTCCTTTGAGATCATGTAACTCAAATAGAGATTCACAGCGGCCCAATTGAAGTTCTTTTACAGGCTTCAACTTTTGAAGCAAATCCCATAGAATTGGATTTTGAAATTTGTCAAAGTCCACTTCTTTAATAGATGGAAATTCTAAGATGACGTTATCTGAGCCTAAACTCTGAAATGCTGGTAGATTACTGAGTCTTAGAAAGTTTACGTGAGGAAAAACAACCTTGACTTCAACTGTATTTGTATCCCCCAATTCTTCCCGAACGATTTCTTTCATTTTATGGCAATCATGTACTCTAAGTGCTTCAAGGTTCACGAGCCTTTTGCATACAGAAGCTGGAAATAAATAGGTCAAATCATGGATTTTGGATATTTGTAGGCAACGGAGGTTTTGGAGGGCGAGCTCTCTCCATGGAATCCGTTTCAACTGAGGAAATGAGTCTAATTTAAGATTTCTTAATTGTGGAAGTAATACCGAATTTTCAACTTCATCATTATAAAACCCGACATGGTCAATAAACTGCTCAGTTAGTTGAAATTGTTGAAGATTGAGTTCTTTCAAATTCCGTATTCGTTGGATTGCATCCAATGAGAAAGCTTTCGTAGCTTTTTCAACAAATTTTATATCGAGACTCTCTAACGCATTAAATGACCTAACATCAAGGTGACTACCCCAGATCTTTTGCAGTCCATCCACAAGAGACATTTTGATGTGCTTTATAGCCGGCAAAGCAACCTGCATTTATTGTAGACAAAGTAATAACTTTTATTTAATTAATTAGGTCATATGAACCCAAAAAAATAAAAAATTATGAAATGAATAATTATGCTTTTTTTTTTTTCTGTACAATTCAAACTAGAAAATTTTTGAGCAACAGCACTTTATCCTATTAAAACAGCAGTTTATCCTATTGAAACAGAAATTCACACAACACATTCAACATTATTGATAAGCCCCATGACATTTATTCACCATCAAATAAATGTGCAATAGTAATTGAAAAAAATTGTCATCCTGATAAACTAACCTAACATTTGAAATAAGATAATATGCAATACATAATTGTGGTTTGAAATTCTAATGTGAGTAGATTATTTGACATCCATCACTGCCGGTGCCGGTAAGGTCAAAATTAAAACTTGTGCCTTAAGTACTTAGATTAGTAATAATATTGTATAGAGAAAGGCAAAGGGAGGGGGGCTTGTGTGAGAGCTGCTAAGATTAGGAAAATGCTACACTTTAAATGTAACACATCATATTAGGAGAATAATTAATTAATTAAGGGTGTAATTATAGATTTATATCAAGCAGTTACAAATACAAATAAAATCGAATAGAATCTTTATTTTGGTCTCTCTTGGCATATTTTTTTTAACCTTTACTCTAAGATAGAATTGTTTTTTTTTGGGGGGGGGGGGATTTGACTCCCTATTAAGTTGTGGTTGTACTATCAAAATTTGGGGGAAAATAACTCTTCAATTACTAGTTACTATAACTTTCATTTTATAATATTTCATGAATACTAATATTTTCTACCATCTATGTTAAACAAAATAAAAAAGACATATGGGTAGGTTTGTTTAATCAGTACTCTAAATTAAATGAGCACAAAAAGGATGAAGATATAGAATATCAAAAATCAATAGCATATGTATATTATATACCTTGTTATTGAATAGTGCATCTGAATCTCCTGGATTTTCTGAGCTGACAAATGTCACCATTTCTCGCAAATTGAAGCAATGGATGCTTTCAAGGGATGGGAATACAAGCCTGACACTCCCTCCGAAGAAACATTTCAAATTGGGTAGAAAGAGCAAATGTATATTTCGTAACTCGGGAAATATGATCATCTCTGTGTCATTATTCTTCATATCCACAATTTCTTTTGCAATGATTTCTTTCAAATTCAAATTACCTATAACGTCAAGGATGTCGAGTTGTTCAAGGGCTGCGGCCACAGTCAAAGGGCATAATATTTCTAGATTTGGACACCGCTCAACTTTTAAATTGTTTAGTTTTCGAAAACTATGATGTAAAATAACATCCTTGCTCCAAATGCTCCTCAGCTCTGGCAGCAGCTTAAGTTGCAAGCTAACTAACCTTGGGAATGCTGGAAACTCATCCTCAACATTTGCCAAATGCCACAACTCCACGATGCCACGTAGGTTGATAATCGTCAATTCTTCAAGGCTAGGAAATTTCATCTGTAACGTATTATCCATAATATGTTAGTAATGTCTTAATTTTTTAGTTGTTTTTAAATTTCAAATCAAACAATTATGATAATATCCCTTGTTTATTTCTACTCAGCCCTTATTTATTTGTTCAATTTATTTTAATAATTTTTTATTTTCCAGTATTCTCTCCTCCCCCCAAATTCATTATTTTTATTATTCACTCACTGCTTTTTTGCTAATCCCCTCGGTTTCTGTTTTTAGATATTATTGTTTCCTCTATAAATCTAATCTTCAATATATATATTTTTTCCTTTTAAAAAATTCTCGCGGCGTTTTATCTGTAGCATAAAAAATGCTAAAAATGCATCCAACTTTTCACAAGTCTTTTCAAATTCATTCATAAATCCTTCTTCATATATATATATATATATATATTGTAGAATTTGAGATTCGAGGTAAAAATGTATCCACTTCACAAAAGCTGTACAATCTTCTTTAATTTTTAATAATCATATATTGATTTATACAATGTGAAACCAAAGATAAAACTTATATCCAACTTTAAATTTTTAAGAATGGATTTATAATTAGATAATACCCCATATATTGAATGATTTAAAAATCAGAGAAAACATAAAACAAATAAAAAATAAAGGTTAATGTGGCCTCCCACTGCCTCACCCATCACTGCCGTCTCCCTCAGACTCGCGGCCACCCTCCAAAATATACCTCGCGCTTCCAGTCAAGCCCATGGGAAAGGCCCAATTTTGCCTCGTCCAAGGTGGTGGAAGTGCACCACTACTGGTGGTGGATTAGTGCCCTTGGGTTTTTATTTCTTACTTTTGCATTTTAAATTTTTATTTTAATTTTTTTAATAAAAATATCATATATAAATTTATTAACTTTTGAAAAATTAGGTGACTCTTGGTCTATGCACATAATCTTTGGAATTTTATTGTGCCAAATGATGAACCAATAATTAAACATGCATGACAATAAGTATTTCTAACTACCATAAATCACATATATTAATAAAAAATTAAACAATTATTAAACAATAATGCTTGGGATGTACCTTTTCATCGAAGAATGGTCGGCTATTCTGCACGTCATGATTCTCCCAGAAACTCCGAACAAATTTGATATTACGTAAATACAGTTTCTTGAGATGATGAAAGGAATCATATAGATTAGGTCCATGATATATCCCTTTCAACTTAGACATGTCTCTGGCATACAGTACCTCCAATTTCGGAAATGCACCATCCTCATTCAACTCATTTGTGCTTGCAATGTATTCTATATCACTGCAATCTACAACATAAAGGCTCTTCAAGTTTCTGAACCCATCATTTACCAAGCTGTCAGTGACATTTGTCAAACCTATAATCTTGTTTAGTATTAAACACTCAGTATCCTTTAGCAAACAATTTATACTTTGTTTAAGTGGCCTGTTGGCATTGATATCTTCCAAGTGCAAAATTTGTGAGTATGATTCCCACTGTGATGTTTTAACAAAATTGCCATCAAGGGAAGAAAAAAAACAATTTGCAGGTTTATTGCCGATAGATATTAGAAACCGTGATAGATGAGGAAAGAGCAAATTGTCAGGTAGAAGATGAATGCTTGGAACATGCATTTCCAGCACAGTCAAGTAAGATAAGGATTTCAACTCAATCAAACTGGCCCCCTTTTCTTCAATATCCCGCCCGTAATCGTCATTGTAGCATTTGTAATTGTCCAAGTTCTCCCACCTTTCAAAACGATGCATCATCATGTAGAGCCCTTCCAATTCTGTGAGCCTAGCTATGATGTCGGCCGGGATTTTTCGTAGTATTGAACACCCTGTCAAATCTAACACTTTAAGATGTACTAAGTTCTCGAATTCTTTGGGTAGCTCATCAATGATAGATTTACGCAGGCTAAGAAATAAAAGATCAACCAACGAGGCAATTGCGGAAATATCGCTTAACTCACAACACTCTAGATGCAACGTTCGCAGATTCTTTAGCTGAGTGATTGAAGACGGTAATGTTAGGAATTTCATTTCTGAGATAACTAAGACTTTGAGATTCTTCATCCCTTGGAAGAAGTCGTCCGAAAACTCAAATGGCCGGCTGCCTTTCAATAGCAACATTTCTAGCTTGGGAAATTCAAATCGACTCAAAGATTCATGATTATCTACAAACGTCATTGATATCGCTGTGTAAGTTTGGAAAGTCTCCTTCATTAGCCATCGAGGAAATGATCCAACCTGAAAGATATTCCCTCCTGCCATACCAATTGTAAACAAAAAATCTTAGTTGGCTTTAAAATCTACGGGCAGGATGATTGTATAGTTAATGTAATCAATGCTAGGTAAAAAAAGAAAGCATCCTAAAAGGACATTTATCAGCTATAATTTAGTTGAAAATTTATTGATATGTATAGACAGCTAAACGAAATTTCATTATGTTTAATCCTGGGAGTGTAATAATTTATTATATTGAAAATCGTATATCTCTTGATGGGATGGGAAGGGCTTGCTCCGAGCCAAACAAACCTTTGATGGGGTGATGGGGAGATGACTTGGGAATCGAATTACCTACATTTCTCAAGACACTACAAAGTAATTTCACATTTTGTGGAGACAGACTGAATAATAAGGCGCTAGCTATGATCACTTACTAGGTAGCTAAAGAAAACAAAATCCTTTATGCACAGTGCAAAATGGGTATGGTTTAATTAGTGCATACCGTCAGTTCAACTGATAGCTGGAATCAAACAAAAACTAACTACAAGAAGGAAATTGTTGGGCCTGGGAGCCAAGCTACATAATCGAGTCGAGAATAAATCTCTCCATGGATTAAATTATCGAATCCTTTATTTAAACCTATAAGAAGTTGTGAAAATAATTTCAACAATAACCATAATAATAAGCAAACACATGATATGAAATTTCTTGTGGAAGCATTTTCAATGTAGGACAAAAATATGGGACCTTATATGTATGTATAACTCTATTATAAATTATGAGTATAAATATATTAATAATAAACATGTCATTTGATTTTTCCACAATATTCAGCTCGCGGCTATCTCATAGGAAGTTGTTAGAAAAATAATCCAGGCTGTTGCTCAAGCTGCTGGCTCTTGGAGGTCACACAACCAGCCCTTGCTCTAGAAAGCAGACAATATAAAATAGTGGATATTTATAATGGACATAAATTCATAAGAAAGTGACTCATTTTAAAAGAAACTACTAATAAGAATTTTTTGTTGGGTGATCTTTGAGCGCATCTACATACCTTTGATTGCAATAGACATTGAAGCTGCTCGTACAATGTCATGTATGTTGACATGATGTTCATCCTCAGCCTCCAGCAATAGGGATGAAGATTTGAGTTCAGTTGCCCATGAATATGCTTGCTCTATCGCTTCATCCAATGAATTCATATATTGAAATAGCCCTAACCCGGCCCCGTATCTCATCAAGTCTTGGACGGCTATACTCGAACCCAATGGAAATAGGCAACAGAGCAAGAAGAATTTTTTCTTTTCCTCATTGCTTATAAAATTGTAACTCCACTCCATGATGGGATACACATTTTCCTCCATAGGCCCTCCAACCATCGCTGAAACTGTCCTCCCTAGTTGGTCAGCAGCACGTTGCCAAATCGACAAATTTCGATTTCTCAACGTGTCTGCCAGGGCAACAATTGCGAGCGGCAAACCTCCACACTTCTTCACCAACTCACCCGTCACGGATTTGTACCTATCATCATGATCTGCTAGGCACCCTGCTCTTTCTAAGAACAGCTTTGTAGCTTCTGTGTCACTCAAGCCCTGCACTTCAAATTTCTTATCAGTACCCATCTCATGGCACACAAGTTCGCTTCTAGTAGTCAAAGCTACTTTACAATTACGAGGAATTCCAACTCTGTCTAAGTCAACTTTCTTCCATATGTTGTCTAGCATCACAACAACCTTCTTCCCTTCCTTTGCTAACATCAGCTCTGGACACTCACCAGCCGACTCCTCGAGATCGTGTTTCTCTTTCCCTTTGAGATTTAACTGCTTGAGCCTCTCATGTATTTTGCGTGCCCTTTCATCTGCACTTTTGAGATCTTGCAATGGCAAGCCAATCCTCTCTGCTATCTGTTGTTGCATCTTTAAAACATCTGGAGTTTGGGATACCTCTACTATTATTACTTTACTAAATGATCCATCAACTTCCACTCGCCTGGCGACTTCTTCAATTAGGGTTGTCTTCCCAACACCTCCCATCCCGTAAATGCCAATTATACCGACTTCCTTGTCTTTTAAGGCTCCCATTATCTCCTTGAGAGTCGATTCCCTGGAAGCTATGCTCTTGGAGTACGCAGTTGGCGTGGATCCTAGCTTTGACGGCTCCCTAGGTAGAGTTATTGCTCTAGAACTGCAGTCCTTCATCTTCACGAATTTTTCTTTAGTAATCCTACACTTCTCCGCAGCCCTCTTGCTTACAAGATAGCGGTATTTCAAATTCATACGTACAAAACCGAAGCAGCACCGGTCCTTCTCCCCTATTTTATCCTCATCCATAAAGTCATTCCATTCATTGTGGGCCAAAAATGCTTCCACATCTTTGAGGCAACAATCTACGAATGGAATAGTCGTTTCAAGTTTCCGTTCACCATCCTGTACCTTTTCCTCAACTTCTTTCTTCAAAATCTCCAGATCATGGTGTTTACTGCGAAGATCATTTATGTTGCCGTCGTAGCGTCGAATGTAAGACAGTACTTTTTTGATCTGAGTCGTGGCCAAGGCAAAACAGCTCCCGACTGCCTGATCTGCAACTCCTGCAGTGACGGCTTCCATTGCCTTATTTTTATAAGATTCCTCTCAACTCCAACACTGATTTGCAGTGTCTAGAGATCAAACCAATGTGGTTTGCCCACTAAACTTTCAAGTCTGCATGTTTCCGTGCTGCTGTCCAGCTAAATAGTGCATCTTCCTTTCCAGATTTGAACAAAGGCGCAGGCCTGCCCCACACGCTTACTCTACACCATCAAAACAAAAAGAAAAAAGAAAGAAAAAGAAGGGTGTTTCCATTGAATAAAAGTATATTAAAAATATTATTTATTAATTATTATAAATTACCATTAAATTTTTATTTTTTCAACAAAATAAATATTATAAATTTATTCTATGAAAAAAATCATCAAAATTAAGAGAGTGTGAATTCTTGCAGCGGCACTAGAAAAAAAGAAAAAAAAAAAAGAAGTTGGGTAGAGAAATACAAGGGACAGAGGGATAGAGAAAAAGTTACATTCACTAAATCTAGGCTTATTTCAATTTTACATTTAATTGGTTAATTTTTCTCTGTGCATGTAGAATTGAATTGAAATTACTAATTTTAATTTGTTTATTAAATTACATCTTATCAGGCGATATATATATATTTATATATATATAGGGAGTAATGTTGACTTATTCAAACATATTAAAAAAGTAAATTATAATGCTTTTTCATGACTTCTCATGTTCATGTCTATGCTTTACAGTTGCCACAACTGACTAATTTTTTGTAGCCAATAATCAATTTTTGTAGTCAATAATCAATTTTTTGACTTTTTGTTTAAATTTTATTTTTAATAAAATTAATATTTTATTATTTAATTGTTTCAATTATAAAGATAATATTTTTTAATAAAAAATGTTATTTTTTTATAAAATATGAAATAAAAAATCATTTTTAAAAAACAACTATTTTAAAATATTATTTATATTTACTATTATTTTAAACTAGATTTGATCAAAATTAAATTCAAATTTAATATAGGTCTGTTTTAACCGGGCTGGGTAGGACATGTTCATAAATATGTTCATAGTTGATTTTAGTCAATTTTAGAACCTGCCACCAATTACTAATAGGATAGCCCCTCACTTGGCTGGCCACTCACTTGCAAAGGGGGTTAGGGACGTTGACAAAAATGATAAAAGGGGTAGTGATCAACATGTCAATGGTCAGTGAGCCAAAGCCAGGGCATTTTGCCTAGCAGACAACAACGACAAGAGATATTGCTGTTTGATAACTCGCGATGCGGCTAAAAATATTGATAATTAGCAACTGATGGTAGTGGATCGATGTGCCACCAATCAAGTGGTTGAATTATCATTATTGGCTCGCGAAAATAGTGACTTAGGGCATCATAGGTTGGTAATAATATTATTTTAAAGTAAAATTATTCATTAAATTACATAGTTGATTGGTAAATTCTAAATAAATTTCAAAAGAATCACTTTCTATTTTCATTTTATTAAGTCTAAATTTAAGTTTCTAAGAAAATAATTTTATTAATTTTTTTTGTATATATTAAATATATTAAAATATTAATCTAAATAAATAAATAAATAATATATATATATATATTAATGGGTATGCTCATAGTGGATTGGCCAAAGAAGAGAGACGGACCAGATCTACAAATGCCCATGTGCACGCCTAGCGTTGACCGTACGAGAGGCCAAATTAGACGGCCAACAGGCTCTCCATGAGACGGTAAACATTTCTGTTGACCAGAAGTGTTACAATAGGCCGGCCTAAGAGAGCAAGCCTCACGTGGGTTATGCCCAATTAGGCCTACACATTCGTACACGACCAGGAATGGTTCTCTTTCCTGATTTTATGCCTTTTCAAAAGGCAATCTTCACTTTAATAGGTACCAGCAGATTCAGCACACGTCCCATGAGGAAAGCATCGGATTCTCTCTTTCTGCCAACTGCAACCCCTAACGGTAACAAGATGCAGAAGGAAGATGAGAAATCTTGGGAATCGTTACCACAATTAAAGTTTCTTGTCAGGAAAGGAAGCAATGCCAACAGATTACAGAAATTAAGCCATTTTGTCTAAGGAAGGTCGTCCAACATTTTATCTATAAAAGCCAATGGAGTCTTCATTTCAAGGCGCACTCACTTTTAAGATTACAAACGCTCACTGTTGAGATCACACACACTCATTTCTTAGATTTCAGAGGCTTACTTCTCTTCTAAAAGCTTTCATAGTGTTATAATAGTTCTTCAAGCTCTCACGCTTACAGAACTCTGACTCTCTCCCTCTCACACTACATTCCCAGCAAACGCAGTGCTGAAAGATTGCGCTTCTCACAAGTCACAGAAAAACCTCTCATGTCGAGAACCAAACCTCCACCCCCAAACACTCTTTACCTTCACACTGTTCTCATTTTTCTTTACTTTCTTAAAATTTTGAAGACCGATTACTAACTTGAGCGTTGGAGTATTTTCGGTGCGATAATATTTCGCCGATACCTGACATCTTGTTTACTGTAATGGTGTGTATGGTCCAAACTCGATGAACAAAATCGGATTCAGACGATCAAATCGATCCGAATCTGTTCAAAATTTTGATTCAAGAACGCATTATATATATATATACCAAATACTATAAAATAAGAAAAAATAATTTAGTTTAAGTATTTATCAAAAATTAACGAGCCATATTTATTTATATTTATTTTTTTTAATTGTTTATCATATATTTCCAATGGTCCACCTTGCACACTTGATTGTTCTGTATTACAATATTTTAAATTTCCCAATGAATATTGGTTTTGAATACTCGTGTTTTCTATGATATCAGCAAGAAAATATCCATATTAATAACGGAAAATATTAGTCTGACGCTCATATGTGAAGTTTTTCTATAATTTTTTTATTTATCAGAATTATTTAATTTTAAGAATATTTTAAATGATAATTTAGTCATCTATTTAGTTATAAATAAATAATGTATATTATAAAGTTAATAGATAAAATATAAAATAATCAATAATTATATGATTGAAACGTACTAGTATCCGTTTATTTTATCATTTAATTTTTACCATATATTTAACATTTAAGTTTTACTTTAATAATTTAAATGATTAACAATAACTATTTCT
>JAOVVI020006965.1:0-15206 GCA_028571085.2 Nepenthes alata | reverse complement strand
GGGCATCCTTCTCCCCTATGGAGAAGGACCGTCATTCTTTTAATCTGGGCCATCGGATGTAAAATTCGACGGTCACGTATTTTGGATGATTAAATTTAAAATCGAATGGCCCACGTTATATTATCCATTTAAAACGTGTGGGCCATCAAATTTTATATCCAATGGTTCAGATGAGGAGAATAACGGTCCTTTTCCACAGGAAAAAAAGACGCCCTCCGGATCCACATGATCACTGTATCAAATGTAACTTAGACACCATCATTTAGTCTCATCCACACACGAGCACTAACACATGCACACTTCAAGCACTAATACATTACTTAAATTGAGGATGAGCGTAGTTACAGGTGTACCTCGGTGCACCACCATTTTACCACAACATGAGCGCCTTAGGAAATCGTGGAAAGTGTGCAATTTCTATTTTAAACACGGACGAATGTGAAGACAGGTACTTCTAAGCGTTAAGTCTAATTCTAAATAATTTAGTTTTTTTAAAAAAATTTATTATATAATTATTTTTAAATTAATATCAATTTATATTAATGATATTATAATATTTAATTGAAAATCAAGCATCACAAAAATTGGGAGGGGGCGAATTTTGGTGGATTAGGCGTGTATTTAGTGCTGTGTTTATTGACACTTAATAATTTTTTAGATGACCTATTTACTTGATCACAAAATATTTTAATACAAGATATTCTTAATAAATATATAAAAAAAACTTATGCTAAATTTGTTTTATCTTGGCAACATGTGCTACACTTTTTGATCTTAACAAGCTAAAAATAATTAAAATTTATCTTTATTTCCTCTATTTTTAGAATGTGATATTAAAATATTTTTTTAGGAAGGGGTTGAATGATTTAAAATTAATAATAAAATAAAATATGATAATAAAATTATGAATTACAGCATTAAAATAATTCCCATGAAGGAATGAAAGTCGAAGAAAACAATTTGAAGTTGTTCATTCTTTACTAAATTTTTTTACTCTTACTCGACGTCCTTAGACAGAGAAAACAAATCCACTAATATATTTAAAATCATTAATTATTATTTTATAGATGAATATATATGGTTCAAATTATAAAATCAGGTCCATAAAGAATTTATAATTTTATATTATTTGATTTAGAATTTATCATATTATAATACATGGGTGGCCTTTAAAACTTAGGATGAGATGGTGTCTTGTATGTTTCAGGATGTGACAATGTTTGTCTTTTAAAAAAAATTATAATTTAATTATTTTAAATAAAATTTTTCCCATGAAAACATTAAAAATACAAATTTTATAGATAATATTATTGAATACGGTATAAATATAATCAATTCGACTCAAGGCGAATAATTAGGTGACCAGTAAAATTAAAGATTAGGTCGATTAATGGCCAAATAAAATAATAAATTTGATATTAAATCTAAATGACTGGTTTTAAGAAATTAAGAGGTAATCAATTATATTAAAGTATATAATAACGACTGAATATATATTAAATATTAATTATTGAGTGATTATAAAATGAACATAACAATTGAAACCCAAGTAATGTAATAATTTAGCCAGCAATTGCGCCAATTTTGTAAGAAATGGATTGATTGATGTCCGAGATATAAATGCAAAGTCCTAATTCAGCGTTGGGAGGAAGACAGAGAAAAAAAAAAGACATTCAATATTTTTTGTCATCAATCGTCTATTTTTTCACACTTTAAGATTTGTGAAGCTAAATCCTCAAAATTCAATCAATTTTACATATATTTGTTTTTTATTTTTAATTTTTTTTTTTAAAAAATTATAATTTAAACGTCCGATAATATATTAGGGGGTAAGCATCGCATTCCTCTTGTACCGTATTAATTATTATGGTATGTAGGATTCGAATAAGGAGGTTTAAAAGTTTAACTTGATACATTTGAATACTAACTTAGATACGAGGTATGTATTAAATATAATTTAAAATTATTTTTTTATAAATTATTAAACTATCTGAATACACATATTTATAAAAATAATAAAAAAATTATATGCATGCATATATTAATCTTTTTTAAAATTAAACTTTATCTCTTATATTTTTATTAAAGAAATAGAATTAATAGGACGGACCTGCACCTGGTAGCCCTCCTATTTGGCGGGACCAATTTCTGATAAGCCTTGCCGGCCACGTGGACCGTTGACTCTTGGACGTCTGTCCATTCAAAAGAGTAAAACTCCATTTTTCAGCAACATAAAAATAAAAATATACATAATATATTTATCATAATATTTTAATATTATTTACTTATTACATATAAATAATTAATTAGATTGAGTATACATATTAAATAATTAATTAAATATAAACTGATGGGTCATTCGTGACAAGTTTTTATTTTAAAAAAATTAATTCTAATTTATAAACATATACATATAATTATAATTTTTAATCTATATATCTGTTACAAAATTATAATATTTTAATTGTTTGAATATTGAATGAATGCCAATGCTGTAAAAAATATATAAAAAATACAATATATATAATTTTTTATATCTTAAAATCGATACAATCAAGTTTTTATTCAATGCTAACTATAGAGGATGTACCAAATACATCTCCTTAAAATTATATATGCTTTGATTTTTGGACATTAGCTCCGCTATAGACAAAAACATTAGCTCCACCAATTGCTTTAAAATGAGGGAAAATACATAGTTTCTACCTACTTTGTTTTAGGATTTGAATATGAGCTCCTATAGTAGGTGTTGAATTAGAAGAAGGTGAATGATAATTCTTTAAATATTGACATTATGTTAGATTTTTTAAGCCTATAAAGAGTTTGGTGCTTGAAGTCGGCAAGATAATAGGAGAATACAATTTGTATTTATCTCTATTAACTTTTAATAAGTAAATTATGAATTTAGTTTGTTCATTTACTTGATGTTGTTGGGTACTACTTTGTATGAGATCATCTCGACGTGTTGCTATGAGGGGCCCATAATCTATAGGGATATGGAACTGTCAAATGTTAAGTATGAAATGAAAGAGAATTCGATTAAATTACTGGATATCCGAATAAACAGATTACTAATAATATAAATGACTGAGGTATTGAATGGTTGTACAATTAATGAATCTGAACAGCTAATTTCGACGAATGGTTGTATGAATTGAGGGATGAATGGACAGAGCAAAAATCAATTAGTGCGTCTAACAAACAAGTGTTAGATTAGAGTTTATAACAATAATCCAGTCATTTGTAAATAACCAGATCACAATCCTCGACCAAAACAGGTCTTAAAAATAATCTAGAATAATTATAATTTAAAAAAATTAAATCCTAAAATTTATAAAATAATAACCAAACAACTCCAAAATCCGAGTGTGATCTAATATAATATCAATAGATTCCAAAATAATAATAATAACAATATTAACCATCATAGGATCTTCCGAACTACTCATTTGGACAAATAAATAATTACGACTTACTTTAAAATATCGTAAGGTGTAAGCCTGAGTTTTTAATTTATGATAATCTTAAATGATTAAGTTAATTTAATTAAAATTAAGCTCAATCGATATAAAAAAAATTAAATTAAAGAGTCAAAATTGGATCAGATCAAATCTTACAAAGGATGCCCGATTGGTGTCTAAGGCACACCCGTGCGTGAAAAGTATATTAGATTGCACATGATGAAGATTTGACCCACGCTTGAGCACCAAAACCTATGCGGTCAGCGCTTGAGCCGCATCTGAGAGCACCAGGTCACCTGACGCATATTTGAATGGCACTTGGGCACCGTGTAATATAAATATAGACTAATCAGATGATTTTGTCAGGCTTTCTAGAGAAGAGAGAGGTAGACGAGGATAAGAGAGAGAGAGAGAGCGCCATAGAAGTTGAAATTTAGTTGATCCAAGCTAGTTTTTTGATAAATTGGAGTAAAGATAAGTGCACTTTAAACTTTTCCTTCCATTGTTGTTATTCTTTGTTAAACTTCCTGAGCAATTCTTATTTTATTGCTTAATTATGATATAATTTTGAAGTATTAATGATTAATTTGAGCATTCTTATTAATTTTTCATGATTTTGTAGCAAAATTTCATAAGAACTTATGCATAAATTTAAATATAGTGTATATATATTCTGAATACTGTATTTTAGCTTCCTGCACTTTCTGAAATACTATATAGTATATATATATTCTGAAAACTACAATCTAGCTTCATGTACGGTCTGAAATTCTAATTTATTGATCTGTATGTTTAATTTCATAGACAACATTCTTGCATGTTTAGAAGATATTAAATTTAGGCTATATATGTTTTAAAAATTCATGTAGTGTTCTGAAAATTCAAGTAGAATCTCTGCATGTATGTTCATGAGCTGATTTCTGCACTCTTATTGAGTTTCGATTGTATAACTGCGTTAAATTAACATCTTATATTTTTAAGGGTTAGTTAAATTTTTACAAGAAATATAAGTCTTACATGTGCCGTAAAAAAACTGCATATCTACTAAAGTTGCTGGAGTTGTTGAATTTTAGAAATCCATGCTGAATTTCCTACACTACAAGCCAAATTAGCATTACATGCATTGAATATTTATGCCGGTAAGCCAAATTAGCATTACATGTATTGAAAATTTATCCCGATTTAAATTTGACAGCAACTTTATGCTTGACATGATACAAATTTATAGAATTATGAAAAAGAAATCTACAAGTAAGTTGTAAAATATGAGTATTTTTTTCAGTAGAGAGAAAATTATGAACTAAGAAGAAACGTGTAAAGTTTTTTAAGAATTGTATTGGACCATGATTATTATTTAGTGGGCAATATATTATGGCGTGCCTTATTATATTATAGTGGTATATCAATATCCAAATTTATCATCCGCAAGTAAGAAGTAATGTTCGACTTCATTTGTAGAGTGATATGTAAACGTTTCACCAATAAATATTGAATAATAACGTATGACATTTGATTGCATGGGAGTATACACAATTTAAGTTTCGATTGTCTACTTATTTAGTTGGTAAGACCTACTGGCCATGATCTGTAAGGCTCGAGTATTTAAATTATGATAATCATGATTAATTAATTTATTATAATTAAAATTGAGATCAAATGATATGAAAAATTGGATTAAAAGAGTCAAACTTTGAACCGAATGACTTGTGCGTAATGCAAGCCTGACACAGGCTTGATGTGCACCGAATGCCGGTCTAATGCATGCCTGAGGCGCAAAAATAGAACCCTCATGCCTGAGGCTGCCTGAGAGCCGCTTGAGCTATCATTGACAGAATGTGGCCGCTTAATACACGACAAAGCCATACTCGAGCACCAGTCTGTTATAAAAGAACCCTTGAGCTTAGAATTTGTCATTTTTGTAGCAATTTTGAGAGGAAGAGAGGGAGAGATACAAGGAAAAGAGAGAGAAGAAGAGAGAGAAGTCTCCAACCGCTCAAATTAATATGATCAAAGTGAGGATTTGAGTAAATTAAAGTTAAGATAAGTATACTTTAAGTTCATCTTTCACTTGTTGTCGATTCCTTGCCAATTCTTTTAAACATTATTATTGTAATACTCGTCCAAGTTATAATTTTGATGTTACGATTTGTATATTTTGCATGCATATCGATTTTTTAAGATTTTATGAAAAAATTTCTTGAGAACTCATACTAAAGCTAAGTATAGTGTATTATGAATTAATTTTTTGTGTTCTATCTTCTTGCATGCGCTGGAATCTTAAATTAATAATCATGCATGTTTAAATTTTGTGAAATGTCATCATGCATGTTGGTTTATTAAACTAAAAATTTGCTGAGAATATTAAGTTACCGAATTTTAGAAGTCCATGCTGATTTTTGCACATTTCTTGTTGAGCTTTGAGTTGTTTGTGCTTCAAATTCATACAATAGATGATGCACTCTTTTAATTACTAAATGCTTGTCCTATATGGGCTGAAAAAATTATGAAATTTAGCTTATATAATCTAAAACTTTATATAATTGCTGCTAAAATTTTATATAATTACTAAATTCTGCATATATTGAAAATTTTGCTAATTCTTGCTGAATTATTGAGGATTAAATGTCTTAGATTCGTACAGTAGCTCATGCATGCCTTAAAGTATCATATATATATATATATATATATATATATATATCTTATATAAATTGAAAATATATGTAAATTGGCCTGCGTAAGTAAAAATTTTACCATGCATGCTGAATCCCTATCAATCACTAAATTTCTGCATTTTACTATAGACTCAGCATTTCATGCCAATAATTTTACCATCATTAAGTTTTGGTAAAAGTACAAGTATGAATATATGAAATTATGGCAGAAAACTTTACAATATGCCATAAATTATAAACATTTTCTCCAGGAGAGAGAGAATTAAGAAGAACCCAAAAAAATGTAGAGATTTTACAAGTATAAGAACTGGATCAAGGTTATGATATAACAGGTACTATATTATAGTATGCATTAATATATTATCGAGATATATCGATCTCCGACCCTATATAACCGTGGAGTTAAGAAGTGACGTTTGGTCCCATCTATAGGGTTATATGTAAGCGGCCAATTTTTAGGTTTTAAATAGGAATTTATGACCTTTGGTTGTGTGGGAGTATACACAACCTTATTTTTTATTGTCCACCCCTTTAGTCAGTAAGGACTATTGGCCCAGATCCCTGAAGAAAAATAAGATTTAAGTATATTTTGATGGCTAAGATTAAGAAAGAATAAGATAATAAATCTGAAAATACATTATATAAGTTTTACATGCACAAGTTCATGTCATTGCATCCGATAATAATATCTATTCTTTCCGATATGTTTTTAACATAAAGTTTGCATGTTCATTGATATAGTATGTGCCTTGTTGAATATTTGGTTCACTATTTTATTATTTTACTATCCCCATCAGATGAGATGCACTAGTACCTGCCGGATGAATAGGAGTGAAGCTTGAAAAGTTTTAGTTTATGCTCCTTGGCTGCATCTCCTCGTGGCGGCCGGAGGCGTACTAAGCAGGAAGCTATCAGCAAGGTCCCAAAAACTCCGAATTAAAATTGTCCGGAGCCGATAGAATCAGATTCGGGTATCCCCCTTCAGAGTAAGGGGAAGTATTGGCACATAGAAGCCTCCTCCAGGCTCTGGAAGCTGAGCAGAGTGCGGAAGGGATCAAGATGATCCATGGGATCAGTATTTCTGTCGTAGGGTTCTAGGGACGACATTTTAAATTTTAGAGGAAGCGGCTGGATCTAGATCTCCATGGTGAAAGGAGATCTCTTCAGATAGGCCGAGTGTTCGCCAACTTCTCCTTTGAATATGCGGTTTTATATCTTTTGAACCTTCTTCTCTATCCTTGAGGAAGTTGCGGACCTTTTGGCATTGAGGTAGGTTCTCAACTCCTAGTGTCTGGTCGAGCAGTGTGGCACAAGTCAACTGATGCTGTTTGCTAGTTGTGTGATGCGAGAGGCTCTTTCTTGAACCGATGGCCTCTGCTTGTCCCAGGAGTTGCGGGTGTTCCTCCATTCCATGTCTACTCTTGTCTTCCGTGACTTAGTTGCCCCTCTAGGGCACTGAAACTGTCTGGTTGCGCGACCTTCTTGGTTGGCTTATTCTTTCTTTAGCCTCCTCACCTGGAGGTTAGAGTGTGGGTTAAAGAGGAGGGAGCCCCATGCCTCTATTTTCCCTGATGCATACAAAGCACCTGAAGCATTTGGGATATCTTATTCATTTGCTCTGCCATTGCTAGGATGATCAAAGCCGATCGCTCTCCTGCCCGGCTACTAGTTGAGTGGTCGTCATCGGGGGAGATGGCCTCCTTTGTTAGAATGCTAGCTTGCGCTCTCGTATTCACCATATTTGTTAATGAGATTGATGTTGATGAAATCGTGGTTAGGCCTTTTGTTTGGCTTTCCACAGATGGTATCAATGATGCGTCATTGATCCGAGTTTTGGACGGATTTGAGTTCAGCTACTTCTTGGATATAAAATAATAAGAAAGATTCTCCTTTATTGATGGTGAGCAATTGGTATACAAGTTTAAAAAGTTCATATATGGATTAAAATAAGTTTCCAATCAATGGTATATTAAATTTGATGATGTTATCTCTTTATTTAAATTTAAAAATAATATTTTAGATCAATATATATATATCAAAAGGTGAGTAAAAATAAGATATACTTTCTTATTTTATATGTGAATGATATATTACTTACATCTAATAATAAGGGTTTGGTATATGAAATGAAATAAGTTTTTACTAATAAATTTAAAATAATAGATATGAGTGATATATCTTATATCATTGGTATTAAGATATATTAAAACAGACAACAAGGTATTTTAGATTTATCTTAAAAAATTTATATCAATAATATTTTACAAAGATTTCAGATGAAAGATTATTCACCAAGTGTGGTAACCATTATGAATGGTGATATGTTCAATTTAAACCAATACTGAAAAAATGACTTTGAACGGAAAAAAATAAAAAATATTCTGTATGCTTTAGCTGTTAAAAGTTTGAGGTATACTCAAGTATATACAAGACGTAACATTATTTTTATAGTAAGAATGTTAGGAAGATTTTAGAGAAATTTAGGTATGGATCACTGAAAAATTGTTAAGAAACTGATAATATATTTCAAAGGTACCAATGATTACATGCTTACATATAGACGGACCAATAATTTAAAAGTATTGGGTTACTCCGATTTAAATTTTGTTGAATGTGTTGATTCACGTAAATTAACATTTGATTACATATTTGTACTTGTCGATGAAGTTATATTCTGGCGGAGTGTAAAACAGACCCTAATTATTACTTTCATTGTAAAAATTGAGTTCGTTTCTTATTTTGAGGTTATAAAGTATGGTGTATGGATGAAAAAATTTTATATCTAGACTTGGAGTGGTGGATTCCATCTCAAGGCCATTGAAAATATATTACGACAATTCAACCATTATTTTTTTGGATAAAGATAATAAAAATAGCAGTCGAAATAAATATATCGATATTCAGTTTTTAACCATAAATGAGTGTATTAAAGGAAAAAAATTTACTATTGAGTATATTAGTATTGAATTAATGACCGCTGATCATTTGACAAAATGACACACCACCATTGAAATTCAAGAATCATGTAGTTAGTATGGGATTAAGTCTCATTATGTGATTTCATTGATGAACAATGATATTTAATAAAATTTATATTTATTTTTGATACTTTTAAAAAAATTATGTGTACACATTTGTTGATTATTTTTAAAAAATTATCAATTGTTGGATCTAAAATAAATATAAGATTTATTCATAAAATAACGTTACCATATTCGAATGTATCTTAAAAAATATGATACATTGTAATATATAAAAGATACTGCTCATTCATAGAGCACCTATCGTTATAATTTATATATTTGTTTCTTAAGAATGATGATTAATGTGTTTTGATAATCGCATTAAGTGAAATATGAACCAAGTAGGAGAATATTGGTTATACAATTTTTTTTTAAAAAAGATAAACCAACAGATATTGGCCCATATTTTCTGTGTAAACCGCCTACCCACTTCCCTCATCATGGTAACCACCAGGGCAATTTGATAGAAATTGTCCATAAATGATGGTGATGGATTTTGGTCCCTAAGTAAGGTATTCCGTTAATACACCATCTATAATGAGTATTGAGACTTAGAAGATCAAAAATCAGTGGAAAACATTTCGTAAAATCAGAATAGCGTTGTATTAATTTTAATGGTGAGAGATTAATAATGATCCTTAATTTTAATTCCGTATTTGATTTTAATTATGAAATTTTTGAATATATAAGACCGATTTATGTCTAATAATCAAATCACAATGGCCGGAGACTTTTGACATTTGGTGGCTTGAGCGGCTCTGATGCTGCCTCCTCCACCTAGACGCGATCATGTGGCTGTGAGCTTCCTTGGTGGCAGAATCCTTATATTCGGCGGGTTTGTACTCTGCTTCCCAGCAACTTCTCCTCAACCTGGCTCAGGAAAAGCCAGAGATTTGCTCGAGGAATAGTTGCTGTGGCGACGGTATGGTGACGGCCGTAGTTCTTGGCGGTCAAACTGGACCCGCTTGATAATAAAAAAAATAAAATTTGGTATAATTTTGGTTTTGGGTAATTTTGTAGAACTCTCCTCATTTCATATTATATGTTTTCTTCAACTTTGATGCATTAAATAAAACCAATTAAATGAAATGTTACATCATCAGTCCCTTGATATAATTGATTAGAGGAGAGGTTCATCTTTCAAATAGGCAGTGACAGTTATTTTTTTAAATTTAATCGCCTATTTTTTAAATAAAAATTATAATTTAATTATTTAAAATAATTATTTTTAACTAATTTTTAATTTTTTTAAATTAATTAAATTATAATTATTTATTTTAAAATAAACAACTAAGATATGAAAAGTAAGTTTCTTTATCTCTATAAAAGATAAAATTACTTCACTTATTTATCAAAAAATAACTTAATAAATATATATGATGGGGATGGTTGGAGTGGGCCGACCCAAGTAGGTGATCAGCCCAGAAAAATCGTAACCCACTGACCCATAAACAGTAAACACCCTAGTTGATCAGAGAGGATTTCCAGGCAATCGGGTGCAGCCCAAATCATATACGGTCCAAGTCAAGAACGGCCCATGAGCCATTTTCTGCATGTAACGGTCATCTACTCTAATTGATTGCGATACTGAGAATCTCTAAAAATGGCAACCTTCTCTGAAACAAAAGCCCCAAATCAGTGCACATCTCGGAAGAGAAGTCCTCAAATCGACACACAACTCACAATGAAAGTTTTAGTATTCACAGCATGTGATATATCCACGGAAGAAGAAATCCTTCATTTCGACAATTACAGTCCTGAATAGCGCCTGCATCCTTTCGTTGGATGGAAATGATCCATTCAAACGGCTGATAGCCCATCATGCTACCTAAAAAAGGCAGCGAGCTCCGATGATTATAAAAAACATTGGAAACATACTCTAAAGACATACTTTCTCCTGTATTCAAATTAGCGCAAGCGATCCATCCTTCAAAACAACCAATCACTATTCTCTTTTCCACTATTCGTTCTCAGCGAACTCAATGGTCTGAAAAGTTACTCTCCACGAGTGCACTACAACTGAAAGTCGCTCCATGCCGAGTGCACTTTTGAACTAGACTCACAAATTTTCTTCCTAACTTCGACTCTTGCATACTCTATTTTTACTTTCTCCATATTGGAATAAAAATTAATGATTTAAACGTTGGAGGATAAATTAGGAAGCAAGTCTAATCGTTTTTCTTTAATTTTTCGTCTTTTGTTATGATGTGAAGGATCCAAGCTACATAGGATAGAGACCGGACTCGATCCCGACACGAGCCTAAGAAGCAACTAACTCGAATCAGTCTAAAATTTAAATCCATGACGCATCAATATATATATATATATTTAATTATTTAATATTTGGTAAGTATAAATTTTTTTTAAGAATTTATTATGATGTTGTAAGGATATATTTTTATATTTTCTTAATATTTTAAAAAAATAAATCAATGGGTTATATATATTTTTTAAGGAAAACTTAAACTTAAATTTTTTAAAAATAAATTCTCATCTTTAAAATAAAAATATCCGTTTTGATTTTTGAATATTTGGTAATCATTTATATGAGTTTTAGCTTTTACTTTAAATATTATTTTAATTTTATTAATATTTTTTTACTTTTTAAAAATATATTTGATACATATTTGGATCCGAATTTTGAACAGATTCGGGCCGATCCACTTGTCTGATTTCGGCTCCGTTCACTGAGTTTGGATCCTGCACACCACAAAAACGAATAGAAAGTCAGTGTGTCGGCGGAAAGTTTTCTCACCGAAAATATTCCGACGCTTAAGTCTGTAAACAACATTCGAAATCTTGGGAAGGTAACTGGGAATGATAATTGAGAAGAAGAGTGTAAGAGTGTGCGTAAGTTTTCAGATAAAAGAGAGGTAATGTCGTCTCTTGAATCTGGACGGTGGGTGAAGGAAGTAGGCGTCTGTCAACACAAAAAGAGCGCCTGTATACATTTGATTTGTGTTCTTTCTCTCAGCACGTTAGGATGCTTCGCAGAGAGAGAGAGAGTACGAAATCGTCGTGGGATGCCTAGTCGAGAGCATATGTTTGTGCAGTGTAGAGCGTAGTAGTAGCAGGCGTAATAGAAGGCGTAATAAAATGTGTAATAGAAGGCGTGCATTGAGTGAGGACTCTAGGGCTCATTTTTATGGCGGCAGGGTGATCTTCCCTGGTTGGAAGGTGTGATCCCCTGCGCCATATTTAAGCGGCTTTTCTTGTGAGGAAGGCGCGCGTTGCCTAATTAGTTGGGATTGTTTCCTTCTCTGGTGGGTAGCGGCTTTCCAAATTTTTCGTCTACCTTTCGAGTATATTACCGTTGGAAGGCTCCACTTGGTAGGAATTAGAAAGATCTGGCGCCTTTCTTATGGGAAAGGGGCCGATCTTGTCAATGTCCTTTTTGGAGTTGGTTGAATTTATGGAAGTCGCGGAGTTAGGAAAAGAGCTGTTGCTAACCGCCTTCTGGAACGTGGGCCCAAATGGGCCAAGCCCGTGAAAAGCCTTTTTATTCTTGGCCTGTTGCTACAGTGATTTTGGTCAACGCACGGGTTGACTGTCTTGAGCACGAGTAGGCTACTCGCCTGTGCCTCAATCAGTCAACGCTGGCGTTGACCGTCTGACGCGTGTTTAGGCCTTTCAGAAAATCGGCCCTCATTTCCTGTTGGGCCAACATTGACCGTCCAACAGTGGATTTGGGCCGCCTTTGACTATTGGGCCAGCCCATTTAGAATACACCCATTAATATTATATAATAATTTAATAATAATAATAATAATATTATTGTTGTTATTATTTTATCTTTATTTTCTTTTGTTTTTTTATACTTTATACGTGACATTAAAATGTTCCGTCCCACGCACGCTCTTTCTCGTCTTGTGAAAAGGGCGGGAAGCGAAGCGAACTTCAAGAACCACGATTCCGTAGAAGACGATTCATATATCGACTCATCGACTTTCATTTTATCAGTTAGGGTTTTTATTTACATTAGAATCTCTGAAGAAAATGTATGGAAAGCAGTTCGACGGCAACGACGTCTTCTGCGGGTTTGGTTTGATGCCCTCTCATTGCTACTCTTACCGCCGACCCCGCTTTCTCACCTGCCAAGGTTACCTTCTCTCGCTCCTCACTCATATGATCTTTAATTATCATTCAATCCGGACTAGATCAAATTACTTTGTGATTTTTTAATGATTAAAGCATAAGTCTTCAAGTTATAGTTCTTTTAGTCAATGGAATTGATCCTTCAGTTTTTGTTGCTCAACTGTTTTAGATATTTTGTAATCTTCAGTCTTATATGATCCTTATTGCTTAATTCACTTTGCATCTTTCACTCGTGAAAAATTCAGAGACCTCAGTCAATTATTGTGTGCAGTATTAGGAGTTTTTTAAATTTATGAATGTCAACAATGTACATATTTCTATTCATTTGATATAGGCATATCAGAAATATAATTTGTTCAGGCTATATTCGTTTAGTTAATCCTTGCTTTGTTAAAATAGAAATTCGGATTTCAGCTTACAGTTGTTGGGGTGCTATTAGACAAGGTTGCAAGGATTACAGATGCTGGTTTGTTCTTCATGATGGAACTGAGATTATGAATATTCATATTGTGAAATTTCTTATTCATATTCTATGTCAGTATTGGAGATCCTTTTTGTGGATATAAAAATTCAAGTCACCATCATGCATTTGTGTTTGTATATGAACGTATAGGGTCAGTGAAGGTTTTGACGCATGAAATTCAGAGTATAATGAAAGTGTTTTATTTGTCCTAGTCTTGCCACAAATATGTTGGGATTAGTCACTCCTTATTGGTGACTCAATAAACAAGTCTTGTTATCGGAGGTTTTGTGGAGAGCAAATGACGGAGTTCATATGGCGGAGAGCAAAACCAGAAAGTAATTTCTGGTCAACGGGTGGTTGACCGGCGGAGAACTAAAGACGGTCAATGCAGAGGTTGACTGGCGGAGAGTATTTTTCGGAGTGAAAAATGGCGGAACACCTTTTTGGAAAGCAAAAGTCGGTCAACTCCGTTGACTGGCTGATGGAGGCCAGCAACCAAGGAGCGGGACGACTAGGATGCCCATTGGCAGGCACAGATTTGCCTTAAGGAAAAATGGCCGATCAAATTGTTGACCTGCCAAGAAGGCAAATGGCAAGTACAATTTTGTTCAATTGGAATTCCGGTCAAAGGGTTGATTGGCTGTGAAGGTAAAATAGCTAGTATGCGCAAGATTTATCAGTTGGTCAAAATGGAAGATTTAGCCATTTTGGAAGAAAGCAAAAATGCCCAGTTTGTCAGGTTGGCAGGATTTGGCAAAATGGCTGGTTGGCCATTTTGCCGGAATGCATTTTACTTGGAATGAAACATTTCACCGGTTTGGAGCAGTTGGCAGGAATGCCAGTTTTGGTATGAATGGATTTACCGGTTGGTTTACTGGTATGAAAACACCAAGGACATCGTGGCAGCTGACGTAGCAGGCAGTTGGCTTTGCAGGTTTTGTAGAGTAGGTAGCATACTTGCAATGTGTGCTCTGTCTGTGAAAAGTGTCAAGCTGCAGAGTTGGTGAGCAAGATTGGTGGTAGGTTACAGGCGTTTGTCCACACGCATCTGCCTATTGGTAGATAGTCTCCAGGCAGATCATTATATGTATGCATGTTGGGCATGTTGTAGAGGAGGCTAAGTGTGTGAGATCCAAGTGTGAAAAAGGGAGAGGAGTGCACCACCAATGACATAGAAGAGAGAAAAACAGAGAGTGAAAATGGAGAAGTGTTTTCTTGTTTACATTGGAGAGGTTTTTCTTTGTTATTCTCGTGTGTATGGCGGATATTTTATTTCGGTTGTTTGTAACCAATTTTTCACATAGTAGACTTGTAGTGGACTTTGTGTCCCGTGATTTTTTCCCTTAGTTGACAAGCGGTTTCCACGTAAAACTTGTGTGTGCTTCTTCTTCCTCTTTC
Organism: Nepenthes alata; assembly: GCA_028571085.2. Classification (NCBI taxonomy): domain Eukaryota; kingdom Viridiplantae; phylum Streptophyta; class Magnoliopsida; order Caryophyllales; family Nepenthaceae; genus Nepenthes; species Nepenthes alata. The sequence goes on along the minus strand of JAOVVI020006965.1, from coordinate 94 downwards.
CCTTCACTGTGTGTGACTTTGTGTCATTTTATCCGACCGACCTTTTGCCCCAACAAAATAAACTACGAATTTCATAATACTAGTGTTATGTTTT